>BDJD01006884.1:0-35709 GCA_002564525.1 Rosa multiflora
ATATCTCATTCACCTTACAAGAAGGAATTATATACAAATTACAATTGCGCCTAATATGACAAGTACTACTCTGAAGGCAAGCAGTAAACCTAATAATACTACAGATATTATAGAATATTACAGATCATGGAATATTACAGAATATCTACATAAATAAGATAAGTATGACTCATGCCAACAAATATCACCATACAACAAGGAGTCTTCCAAACTTGGGTCGGAGCCTCCAAAGCTTTATCTTCCAAGCAACTCACGTGAGGAGAACTAAATTAAAGCAACCCAAGTATGGTGAAGGAATGCATTCAAAAACCAGTAAATGAATAAATCCATAGGGCCTTCCTGTCAGGACCCACCCCATAATTCCCCCCTAAACTCTAAGATGGACCTGCGGGGCCCACTTTCTGGGAAATTCGACAGAACTTCCCCTAAAAGTGGACAACCCAAAACCTGTTGAAACAAAATTACCCTTCTAAACAATTAATCTTAGACTCCTAGAGACACCCTACTGCAACTCTGCAATTCCACAATTTAGAGTTTCAAATGACAGGACTCGCCCCGGATTTCACCCTGAAATCCAAAAAGGCCCTGCGGGGCCCACCTCAGAAGAAATTCTACCAAAAAATTGACAAAACTTCCCCTAAAAATGGACAACCCAAAACCTGTAGAAAAACATTTACACTTCTAAATCATCCATCCTTATTCTCCTGGAGCCACCCTGCTCCCTATATCACAACATCTCCCATTTCACAAACAATTCTGAACTTAAGAATATTAATCTCAAGAG
Source organism: Rosa multiflora (assembly GCA_002564525.1). Lineage (NCBI taxonomy): Eukaryota > Viridiplantae > Streptophyta > Magnoliopsida > Rosales > Rosaceae > Rosa > Rosa multiflora. Next base: position 785 of record BDJD01006884.1, read on the forward strand.
TTATCAGAGCAATCTATTTCTTAGGCGTACAAGAAGGTAGAATACAAGATAAACGACCAATACGTTTATAATGCGGAAGCTATGACAGCTATGCCTCAACCCCAAGTACGCTCGACCTCAAGCTAAACTGGCCTGCAAACTGGGCATTTAAAACGGAAGGGCCCAGGGGAAAACATTTAAAACCCGTTAGAATGAGTGGACAAAAAAAATAAGTACTTTCGAATGTATAAGTAAAACTTAATATTTTCCCAAGTTATTCTCTAAAATCTCGCATGCAGTAACAATCTTGGAAATACTTTTAATCATTATCTTTACTGAAATCTTAAAATCTCATCCTCAATCCTTTTTAAAACATCTTTTTCAAGAGGTTCGTTTGATGACTAGAAAGGACTGTTGTCTAGTCATCTCATGCCATTTGGGAGGCACTGCCACCCAGATGACGCATCGGAAGGGACTGCCAACCAGAACAGGAGGCGGTGGATAGAATGGACTGCCAACTAACCACAGGTAGTTAGAAGGGACTGCCAACTAATTACCTCATGTCATCTGGAAGGGACTGCCAACCAGGTGACGCATCGGATGGGACTGCCAATAAAGCTGTTGTCTGGAAGGGACTGCCAACCAAACTATTACCTAGAAGGGACTGCCAACTAGGTAATGCATGCATGAGCTGACTGATAGCCTCCTCAATAAACTGGAAACAACCTCTTTCAATTACTTGCCTTCGGAAAGAAACTCGATATTACTTCAATAAATCAATAACAATTCACCGAAAGCATAACTCAGGATTATCTCGCTAACTCAAATCTCAATATCTCAATAAATCCTCGAAAGCATAAATAAAATACTTTGTAAATCAATAAATGCTTTCGGAAAGAAATCTCAATCTAACTCAAGGCTGATAAGTGCGGAGCTCAAAACTCAATAAATCTAGATAAAAGAACTACAGGAAGGATGCCCCAATCTTTTGAGTACTCAATCCTTTGAGTACTACCAGGAGTACAATTGTCACAAGTGACATTCATAATTTAATACTAAATTTATAAAAAGAACTAAATCAATCAGAGTTGTTCACTTAAAGGACAGTTTTTTCGACACTATGAGAGACAAGTGTAATTTGAACATTTAAATTTAATACATGTGACTAAAATTTACTTGTGTCTCACATTCGCTGAAAAATGTACCTTCAAACCGAGCAAGCCTGCTAGAGTGCTAGATCAGTTATCAAGACCAACGATCTGGGTCTCATTCAGTATTTCAAATTAGTTTTGAAGAATATAAACAACTAAAGTTAAAAGACTTCTATTTCTTCTGCTCCCCTTTTTCTTAAGAAAGTGCACCACCTTTATGGAAATATAATTATTGTTTAAGACTATCATATTTATCATAGTCAAGGTTTTAAATCTCTGCGATATTTCCGATATATCCCCCGTTATCTCCTTTTTTCGACGGACCGATATACCTATATATCTAGGGGGTAAATATCTTATCTTTTACCATTTTTGCAAAATTTCTCCGATATCGTCAAATATCCCCGATATATTAGATATTTGTGATATATCCCCGATAAAGTGAAGAAATATCTGTAAAATTTGAGGTAAAAATTAAAGAAAAAAAAAACTCGGTAATTCTCTAAATGAAAATATGTGTGAAGAGAGATCTCCTAAAGGTAAATCTGACTATCTGAGTGAGGAGAAATCCCCTCAAGGTGAATCTAGGTGAGTAGAAAATCCCCTCAAGGCGAATATAGGTGAGGAAAAAATCCCCTCAAGGCGAATCTTTACCCCGGAGAAATACCCTCAAGGCGATTTTGGGTGAGAAGTAATTCTCTGAAAGTCTAAATGCAAATCTGTGTGAAGAGAGATTTGGTAGTATGTAGTCTATGACTATGTATGTAACTCTGCATGTAGTTTGTAACTCTGTAGTTGAATAATAGAAAGAAGATAAAGCCATAAAGGTTCAATTATTCAAATGAGGCCAAATGACATTGCAGAAGGAAGTCAAGGAACCAAGCAAAGGAACGTTTGGCATATCAGAAGTTGGAAAAGCTTGTATACTGCTACTACAACGTGAAGCTGCGGTTGCGAGATAAACAGGCAAAGAATAATGTGGTCAATGAAAACAACTATATAGATCTACTTCATGTTGCAAGCGAGCCGCTTGATAATGGCATTGATCCACTTCATGATTGGATTATGCCTGCACACCTCGATGATGAAGCTGGAAGACCTCTTCCACAAGTTGTAGAAACTGCAACTAATGTTGGAATCAACGTAGAGAGAGTCTTATCTAAAGAAGTTGTTAAAAACCCAAAAGATAATTCAGATAGTGATGATGTATGGGGTGGTACAGCAACTCCAGATAGTTTTGATGATGGTGGAGAGGGTGGAAGCGGAACAGGTGGTGGAGGTGAAAGATATGAATATGGACAATCTTCTGTGGATGAAAGATTCCAATTTACCTGTGAAGGTAATTTTGATCATACCACCCAAGATGAAGACGAATATGGACAATCTTCTGTGAATGGAGGATTTCAATTTACTTGTGAAGGTAATTTTGATCATGTCACCCAAGATGAAGACCACGGAGTGAGAACAACTGATCATGGTGCTCAAGAGAAGACCCGATATGGGAGGAGGACTAGAGGTTCAACTGATGATCAAAGTATCACATCTGATGTTTCTTCAATTGCCTTAAGTTTTGACTTTATCAATTTAGGCACAGAGCGCAGTGGGATCTCAAATGAATCTCATGAAGGCAACAATCAATTTGGTTATGATGCTTATGGATATAATCAATATGGAGAAGTATATGATCAGTCATCCAGTTGGGTTCATCCTTATTATTCCTTTATAGGAGAAACAGTCGGCAACTCTAAAGTGATCTATAATTATCATATTCATCACTACAATTCGCACTATATGGGTCATATGTCTTGGTCTGATTATTGCATTTTAGTAGACCAGCGAGAGGCCTTTCACCATCCAGTTGGGTTCATCCTTATTATTCCTTTATAGGAGAAACAGTCAGCAACTCTAAAGTGATCTATAATTATCATGTTCATCACTACAATTCGCACTATATGGGTCATATGTCTTGGTCTGATTATTGCATTTTAGTAGACCAGCGAGAGGCCTTTCAACCGCCTAGAGTCTCTTTTTGGATGTAGATGAAGTTGACATTCATATGTATTTATATATAGTTCTAAATTTCTAATAAATTGATTTTTTTCAAAAACGATATTTTCGTACCCTATATCCCCTATATTTCCGATATCTCCATTTTTCAAAGTACCGATAGATATGAAAATACTGATATTTAAAACCTTGATCATGTCCTTGCATGCTCAATGGTCTGCCGAGTATTAGCTCTATCAAGACCAACAAAATATTAGTAGAGGTCCCTAAGTTCAACTCCCCCTACTCGTTTGCAAGCGAAACATTAATCACACTTCACTGCACATATTTTCGTACCCTATATCCCCTATATTTCCGATATCTCCATTTTTCAAAGTACCGATAGATATGAAAATACTGATATTTAAAACCTTGATCATAGTCCTTGCATGCTCAATGGTCTGCCGAGTATTAGCTCTATCAAAACCAACAAAATATTAGTAGAGGTCCCTAAGTTCAACTCCCCCTACTCGTTTGCAAGCGAAACATTAATCACACTTCACTGCACGAGTAATCTCCCATGAGATTCCCTCAGTTGCTAGCACCAGAGCATCACCAGGTCCAGAACCTTGCCTTTTGCAGTTAACAATTGCAACCATGAACCTCTCATTATCTAATGAAGCGGGATACATAACTTGTTCTTCCTGCATTAAAAATGAAAAACGCAATTAAAAATCACATCCAAAAACAAAGTGTAGAAGCTCAGCATAACAGCATAAGTAAAATGTTGGTTCCTTGTTACATAACCTGTTATGATAACTCTCAAGTTGCAGACTACATTCAGTTCAACCTTACAGAAGTAGTAAATGCCATTTTTGGTTATAGGAAATTACCTCAGGTAGTTCAAAGAATTCATCAGGAGATATTTGCAGGATCTCTGTAGCAGTATGACCAGTACACCATGCAAAAACTTTCCCACTCTTGTCAGCAAGAGTCATTTTCAGGTGGAAAGTGCGAATTACTTCATCACAATTCTCATTACAGAAGCTGCATTTAGAAACTCCCATGGGTTGCTCGGTAACAAAATGACCACATACAGCATGTGACAACCTTGTACTGAGATGAAATTGAACCATTTCAAGCTGAACATGAACTATCTGCCCACATGATAAGAGATTGTGACATCTTAATAGAGAATGGAAGGCATACTAGCTTTTGCAATGAACAGAAAACAAGGCCCTTTCATGCAGGACAAAAATTGATGACAAACCCATACCTGAGTACAGCTAGACTGGCTGGACAGATCAGAGAGCTTTGTTAGTTTATGAAGACAAGATGAGTTTAGCAGCGCTGGCAAGCTACTAAGGGTGAAGAAAGAAGCTCCACAAGTATTCTCGGACCATATTGCTTCTAGGCCGTCATGGCATCTGTTTAGCTGGAACCTAACATAACAAGAAAAAATTCTAAATCATAGTACACACCTATCCAGGAACAAACTGGAAAGTGGGTAAACTATAACTGAAAGTGACTAATTGCAAAGGTTGGAACTAGCTTTAACGACCCCGCATATTCACTACAGATGATAAATTGACAATTGTCAATGAGCTTACCCCTTCCGCTTTTTCATAGAGCATGTCAGACCGGATATGTAGACGGTGTGGCCAAGGCTTAATCTTCCTAGTGACCTATATAATACATGTTTTGAAGTGAACAGTACATCAAAAATGTGAATTTAATAATTGGGGAGGGGCCGTAAAACCAGTACAATAAATATAACTAACTTATAAGATCCATACCAATATTTCACAAAATGTAATTTAGTCCAAATTGTTCCAGTGGTATCTTCAATTCGCAATGAGAAGATAGCTTCTGTGGTACATCTTTCTTTGATGATACTTGTAACAACACCATAAAGGCTGATGCCTGTCATCTTGTCACGAAGATCGGTAATGTAGGACTGCAAAACTTCACACAAGTAAGATATGTTAATAATGAATTAGATTTGAAGACCAAGCAATGCTAAGAAGAGATTCAGGTACAAAGCATTCAAGCAGTTAATTTCACATTAACTTGGCCACATATCAAGCAGATAAGCACACAGTGAGAATGATTGAACGAGAATAATGACGATTTCTGAAGAAAAACAGCAATAATAACCCACCCACCATACACAACTTGGACAGATGTACAAGTTGATACCATGTGGATGCTTAAAGGTTCAAACAATAGACATTTTCACATATTAGTAATTATGCATCCTTTTAGCAACATGGTGCTCATAGCTTCTAACAGAAATTTTATTAGACCTGAAGGGTATTCAATTCAGATGAAGAAGTATAAAGGAAGGAAACTCACTTGAAAAGGATAACTACTAAAATCAATAGACCCTTGTGAATCACAGGGCAAGGAAACTTGAGAAACTTGTGTACTCTGACTGGGATCTAATGTGCTTAGCAGTCTTGATCCTTGATGGCGGCTTGGTGTCAGTGATACACATACCTGATTAATACAGAAACTTAGCATTGACCTTAAATGATAGTCCACTATGCAAACAATCAAACATTACTTACTTGTTCCTTGTGTTGAACAAAAGGCACCAAAAACAATTGTGTTGCACTACCAAATTCAAGGGAAACTTCAGCACTTGTTTCAGCAGCACTGTCTGCGGAACTTGCAATATATGGTTTATCCAGTGCAAGCATACTTCCCACACTGAGAAAATTCAATCAGAACATACATTGGAAGAAAGCATCAGAAAATGGCATTGGGTGGTACAGTTTACCTGAAAAGATTTGCCAGGACAACCTGGTCACCCCACAGCAGAAATTGCAACTTGGCACCATCATCATCTACAAGAGTGATTTGTTTCCTTTGTAAAGTTCCAAACTTACCTCGAACTTCCAGGGGGCCAATGAGCTCAATTCTGCACATAAAAGAGGAAAGCAAGTTATTAATTGCTCGCTAATGACATGCCAACAGATCATTTGGGAACGTTCTAGGTCATAAAATTCTAATTTTAGCATGTGCATAGATCATATTTATAAAAACTATTTAAGTATTAGTCAGATGTGCTCATTAGAATATCTGAAACTCAAATATACCAAAACTTGATATTTAAATCATAGCCAAGATGCAAAATAAAATAAGCAAAAGGCTGAGCCTAAGGATATATAGAAACAGTTTTACCGTACCTTGCATACAATGAATAAGAAACGTTTTTACTAAATGCATCAAGAGCAATTGAGGAGAATGAATCCGAACAAAAATGAGCTCCTAGCAGCATTGCATCACCATCATCATCCTACATTGATGAAAGCAGCTAAATGTAAGAAGACAAATAAAAACACCTCCCAAATACCACTCGTTCTCTCAAGCTTGGCCAGTAGTCAAATCTGAAAGTTACCTCATCCAACAATATCACTAGATATTCTGTTGGCAACAGTCGAGGACAATGAGACCCTCCTCCAGCAGCAGCACGAAGATGGCACCCCGTGAGGAAGATCTGCCTTCCTTTCTTGAGAATCCCATTAGTAGGATTTATCAAGTCATAGTACCTGTACAGACAAATCCCATTCATAAAAACTTAAATGAATGTGTAAATGCACATATAACAGAAACACAAGCATAGAATAACAACACGCTACATATACATCTGCTTATTTGTTCAAGCACCAGTGCTCATTGGTTCCCGAAAATCAGATAAACAAAAGAAATACCGACTCATATCCAATACATCATAACAGCGCAATCTTTCTACCTGCGGTGGAGATAAAGATCAATGGTATTGGTGCTCCAAAAGTCCCCCAGGGAAAGCATATAAATGTTGGTGCCTAAAACAAAAAGAGTAGCAATGTCAACAACAAAAGACAATAACATCACATTACAGATCACAGAAAAACTTTCGAAAGTAACAAATTACCAGGGAGAACAAAAACGTTGACAATCACTGCTTCCAACACACTATTCAAGGACAAGAAATTCTTCTCGTAAATGGAATCAATAGTCACAGTGTTCGAAAGCTTCCTTCGCTTATTCTTCTTTCGCAATTGCTTCACGCATTCCGTCATTTTCTTCACAGGCCTGTCCCTATTTTGCTCATGCCATGCCTGATCAAATCAACACAATTCCAATCAAATCTAATCCCAAACATTTCATCAGCAACCAAACACAAATCGAAAGCCAGAACCTAATTCGGCTAAAAACCCATACCTGTGAGAGATCGGAGAGCAAAATCGCGGCCGTGACGCCGCTGGAGTAGGCGCTGCAGGTCTTGAGAATCCGAGAGGCGATCCAATTCCAGCTGGGCGGGGCGGTCTCCCTCCCATTTCCGTTGGGATCCGAATCGTCGTCGATTTCAGGGGAGAGAGCGGACCTGGCATAATCGATGAATTTGAGGAGTGGGTCTTCTTCTTGTGGTTGCGGATTGCGGTCCAGCGAGTCGAGTGAGTTCATTTCCACCGAGTTCACAGCAAACCCTACTGAACTAAACTCGGGGTTATATATGGGAGGGAAAAGGAAACTCGTTCGGCGTTTTGGCGCGGGTTTTGAAATATGTGCTGGGCCGGCCCGTACATGGTTTTGGATCAATAAAGGAAACATTTTGTACCAATGGCTGAACTTTTTCTTCTTCTTTTTTGTTATAGTGAATTTCACACTTTTCATTTTACAATCCACACTTCATGTTTAAGATTTTCCCAATGAGGGTAAATCTGTATCTTCGAAGGGCTCCTGAAAAGTCGGAGAGATACCGAAACCTAAACCTAGGTTTCGTGAGCAGTGCGGCGACGCTTCTTGGCTCCGATCTGCAACAGGGCGCTCCGGCTTTGTAAGTGGAAAGAGGATAGGGCTTCTCCTTCGTCCGTAGCGGAGGCTATTTTGGCCGGAGGAAAGAGGCGAAGTACAGACTTTGTTGTGGGGTTTGCAAATGAGACCGGCGTTTTGCTTTGGTGGGATCGGGTTTGACGAGGAGGAGATCGAAGTCACAATTTCGGGACTAGAGGAGGAGCGAGGTCGGAGAATTTCTTCTAGAGATCGGCGTTCGGATCGCTGGTTGAGGCTTCTGTTTCGTGCTTGAAGAACCATCCTAGTGCAACAAGTCGCTAGCACAGGCTTTGGTGGGAGGCAAGATGGTTGCCATGGTCTCCTGCCTAGGGAGGCCACCGGACTGATTAGGCGGTGGCGGGCGGCTTCTCGGAAGGGCCGGATTCTGTGGCTAGGTGTGAGGAGCGTAGGGTGTGGGCAGTGGGCCTTGGACCTCTGCCTTCCTGGGCTGCAGAGATGCAATCTAGAGAATTGGCCCAATTCCCCTATTTTTCTCACACTTGGGTCGGCTTTGGGCTTTTTGGGGGTCGTCTGTCCTGCTCTTTGTCCTGCATCTGTTCCGAGAATGTTGTTATGGGTGTGTTGAAGGTTGCGACGTACACCAAAAGGGTTTTAGGCGTCAAGATGTTCAAGACATTGGTTCCATTTTAGGGCAGTGTAGGATTAGGGAGTTTTTAAATTATGCATTTTCTTTTTCCACAGTTCCTTTAGGATTTTAGTTTTGTTGAAATATGGATTTCTTTTGGATTTAGTACTCTTCGTGAGCTTGCATTGTAATATGAGGGGTGTTCTGTACCCTTCATGCTTGACTGAGTGAGGTCGTATGATTTACCATCAATTGCTTAGTCTTCCGTTGCCCTAAAAAAAAAATTCACTATGTTTTCTTTTTTAATATCTTAAGTTTTGCCTTTTTGCAATATAAATTGTAAAAATGTGAAATACTAAGAAAGAAAACATGAGATGTAGATTGTAGAATGAGGAGTGAGAAATTCACTCCCCTTTAATTATAGCTAAACTTCTAATTTTAACATCTGGACCTTAGTTGACAAGGGAAAAAAAAAACATCTGGACCTTATTACCTCCACTTATGGAAATCTTGAATTTGAGTTTTAACAGTTGTACTCATGAAAATTAGAAGCACCTCTAGATGCATTTTCTTTTTCTGGAAGAAAAACTAATATAAGTCCATCAGATAAATTCAAAGTGAAAAAAAATTGAGGGCAAAAGTAGAGATTTTGATTAATACTGTAGGATATGCCCTGTACAGGTTTAAAGTTAAGACGGAAAAGAAAATTAAGCCACATAGCAAGATCTTGATTTACTTTTCAATTAGCATGAAATGAACAAAATGAATCAGAGCACATCAAACAATAAGAACACAATAATTACTACAAAAGACATGTATATATCGAATTAGCTGCATAGTCGTATTTTGTCCACCTCTGATATGGAACCTCTGCCTAAAAAATTATCATACCTCCTCTCCCTCCCCACTGCAAATCACAAATCAAATTGGGGAGGAGAGCCAGAGAATATTTCATGGGGATCACTGAAAGAAAAAAGAAAAAAAACTAAAAGATATACTGTAGCAGCGTCACAAAAGTAGTCTGGCAAGAAGATACTTGAACCAGCACTCTGTCATGCAGGAAAACTCCACATTAGACTTGAATTGTCCTTATATCTCACGTTTTAGAGTCACACTGGTGATCCCTACATGAGATTTAGGCCGATAATGTTCATCTGTATCAACCTCTTCAATTTCCTGATTGGCACATCAAATCAAAAGGTTATACATGAGAAATCCAAGCCTAGGCATGATAAAAGGTTACTCAAGATGATCAAAATTATTTACCTGCACCACATCCTCTCCTTTGATGACACGTCCAAACACAATAAGCTTGTCATTTAAATCTGGTATAGGTGCCGTCGTGATAACAAGCTCAAATCCTTTGTTCTCTAGTTTATTCTTCGTAGTTCCAAGCATAAAAGCTTCATGCTTTGGACTATGTGATTCACACAGTAAGATTATTCTATCAGTTTAGGACAAAAAGCACAATACCAGCCGAAACAAAGATCATTTAAGAAATAAACCTCGTCACAAGTTGACTACGAAGCTTCCCTTTTGATATCCAATCTTCAGCCACTCCAAGTCCCTGGGAATCTCCTCCTTTAATTACGTAGTGTTTGATTACATGACTGAAGGGCATCCCTTTGAAGTGTCCCTTTTGACTGAATACTAAGGTGTTAGAAGTGTTATGAGGGTGTACTATATATCATAATATTTCCATAACAATGCAGAAATCAAGCAAGCTTAGTGAAAACATGTTAACGCTAAATGATTCACTTAATAAAATTTAGCACTTGAGACCTACAGTAGCCTAAGTCCTAGACTTAAGTCAATTATGTAGCTGCACCAGTAACCTTTCGGATAAAACAGAAACCTTTAAGCAACGGTATTTCACGATTCACAAAGGAAAGATACAACAAAAATTGATAGCAACGTAGTCGCTAGTGTTCATCGGAAAAACAAATATTTATATAGGATTCTTTTGCTTCATCAAGAAATTCAAGGCTAAAATAAATATAAATAAGAGCTTTTATAGGTTCAAGTAGTACCAGATATTGGTAAGATTATGCAGTAAGTTCCACTTTCAGTTATTTTCAATTTACATACTCTCACTCTATTGGTAAACTAAGCTTCAAATAGGATGATTTTTGATAACTAAATTGAACAAGTATCCAAGTAAAAATTAAGGGTCTATGCATTATTCAATACTTACCACAAGTCAAGAAATCTATCCACAACCTCTGGAGAACCATCCTTGTAAAGTTCCACTGTGATTAAACCTTTTGATGTGTTTAAAATCTGAAAACAATGTGGTAGGGAAAGAGAGGAAGTAAGTAACAACATCCAAAAGCAGATACACTTGTCTGTGTTACACCAAATCAAACAGGCAAACCTAATATGTCAGCAGCAAGAAGAGGGAATGAAGTGCTCTAAAGAAACCAATCCAGCAATCCTTGTGACTTAAAAGTTTTCCACTTTCCTATAAGGCTATAACTGAATATGAAGAAAGTTTATTGTACGAACAACATTGCATTGCAGCACACAAATCTCAACAACATTGAAATTGGCATCCAAAACTTGCTTGTTATTACATTCACTGGGTTCAATATTAATAATTGCTCATTTACCATGTATTCCAAACTTCCAAATAGAACACTAAAGTTTTTCTTTAAAAGCAACGAAAAAAGTCCTGCAACACTCATCTACAACCAAAAATGGATAGACAAGCACTGATAGTCAAAGCAAACGAAGCCTAATCATCTTAAATCTAGCGGCCTAAGTAGCAGTCTCACGCTATATAACATAAAAAATAAAAACAGCATGTAGAGAAATAAAATGTGTAGAAAACTTACAGCATAACCGGGAAGATCATCCTTCTTCGAAAACGCATCCATTTCCTGGGGAACACAAATCAATAAACTCAGTCAATCTGCACATATTTGCTCACAGCTATCCCAACAGCAAAAGCTAATTACCTCTGCAGCAGAAAAGTCAGACCCAGAATGATCCAGTGACCTAGAATTAGATCTCACGCTATATAACAAAAAAAAAAAAAAAAATTTAAAAACAGCATGTAGAGAAATAAAATGTGTAGAAAACTTACAGCATAACCGGGAAGATCATCCTTCTTCGAAAACGCATCCATTTCCTGGGGAACACAAATCAATAAACTCAGTCAATCTGCACGTCTCACGCTATATAACATAAAAAATAAAAACAGCATGTAGAGAAATAAAATGTGTAGAAAACTTACAGCATAACCGGGAAGATCATCCTTCTTCGAAAACGCATCCATTTCCTGGGGAACACAAATCAATAAACTCAGTCAATCTGCACATATTTGCTCACAGCTATCCCAACAGCAAAAGCTAATTACCTCTGCAGCAGAAAAGTCAGACCCAGAATGATCCAGTGACCTAGAATTAGTAACCACAACCAATTTTTCAGTAGCTGAAATTACCAATCTCAAAGAATCACGGATGAATCGAAAGTAAATGTTACCTTCTGGACCAATAGCGATAAGTGGCGACCAAGGACAAGGCGATCAAAGCGATGATTAGATTGCACAGAACTATGGTAGTGACACTGATTCGAGTCGGTCCTTTTTTCTTCTTGCTCTGAAGTAACAGAGCCTGGGGCTTTATCCGAGCCATGAACTTGGGACTGTAACTACAATTATCAAACCAAACAAAATCGATGAGTTCACCTTGATCCCCAAAATATAGCTGGAAAACTGAAACCCTAGAATTTCAGGGATTTCAGAGCAGTGAAAATTGGTGAAGACTTTCACCTTGGGGGATTTGACGGTGGGGATTTCAGTGGCGTTGAATCGGAGATGAGTTTGGGTTTGGTGGTGGATTTCAGATTTCTCAGAGTTTTATCTGTTCGATCTTCTTGGTTTGTTTCAAATATTTCAAATTGACGAAATGGTGGGGGTGGGGGCCCACCCCAGATAGTTCCTTCAAACCAGCGTGGTTGATTTCGGAGCTCCGGTTCGTTTTGTGTGGCACCGGTCCTGGGTTTCGATCTCAATCCGTGACCCGGCCCGTCTGGATCTCTTGTCAGTTTTTCTTTTTCATGTTTTTCTGTTTTTTTTATCTTGGGTTTTTTTTTTTTGGGCTGGGACCACTTACCCAATTTTTGACTAAAAATTGCCCATTTACTCCACCAAGAGTTTTTTAACCTCATTTACCCAATCTAACAGTGCTTGACAGTATTGCCCTCATTTTAATTAACAAATTAAACTCATATCTCTCTCTCCTCCCCCTCATCGATTTCTCTCTCTCTCTTTCTCTCTCTTTCTCTAACCTTGTCTCAGGCTCTCTTTCTCTCTCTCTCTCTGAGCCACCACGCCCACCACTCCACCGTCAATGTTAGCCTCCACTGTCGCCGCTCCGTCCCACCGTCGGACCACCAGAGGATGACGCCATCTAACTCCACGATCCCAACCCCTCTGGGCCTCGCCGGTTTTGTTCGTCAGATGTCCGGGAAGCTCCGAAGCTCCACGCCGGAATCGAGTCTGGGCTTCCCTTGCAGGTCTCGGACGACGTCAAAACTGTGGTCTATTGGGGGGTAATAGACAGATTATTGCCCCCCACTAATTTCTTAACTGTGGTTAATTAATCACTGAAATTAGAGTTTTGATAAGTCTTATGTTGTTTTGAGTTTATTAAAGTACAATAATCTGTCAATGATAGTTAAGTGAAGGGTTCTGACTTCGTATGAAGACATTATTTGGGGGCAGTAATGTGTCTACTGCCCCCCACTAAACCATTAAAACTTGCACCAGTTTCAAGGAGTCACAGTGTATTGCACTATATCACAAACAAATCAACAAGAGATGATTACTGTCTCCTAAAAAAGACATTATTGGGTGGCACTAATGTGTCTACTGCCCCCCAATAGACCATCAAACATTACACCGCTTCCTATGTTTCACAGATTATAGAAGTTATTCACACTCAAAACAACAGATAATGTCTAAAAACCCACATTTTGAGGGTCAATATTCTGTCTACTGCCCCCCACTAGACTGACACAAACCACACAATTTTTTTCATTTATCGACTACTGCAATTTAACACTACATTTACTTTGGAATAGCAGTTTTCAGTCCGTCCATAAATAAAGCAGTCATCATTGGCCCCCAATACAAAGTCTACTGGGGGGCACTAATGTAACAACTTTTATGGATATGACTGCACAATAGCATATAGCAGTTTTCAGTCCGTCGTCGATTCCTTCAGAAGGTCAACCTTGGCCTCGCCAAGCTTCTAAGCGACGAGGACCATTGGCTTGGGGTCGAGCCTGGCCGCGGAGAGCACGACGACGAGTTTCGGCGCCGCGATGGCGAGAGCATGAGTCGTGGGCGACCTGCTGGAGGGATGGAGGGAGGGAGAGAGAAATCCGACGTCGTCTGGAGAGAGAGAGAGAGAGAGAGAGAGAGAGAGAGAGAGAGAGAGAGAGAGAGATCGGTGAGGGGGAAGGAGAGAGAAATCGGTGAGGGGGGAGAGGGCAAAAAAGTCCCAAAAATAAATAAAAAGAGGAAAAAAAGAATTAATTGGGTAAAGGGGAAATAATCTCTTAGAGTGTTTTGAGTAAACGGGGTTTAAAAACAGTTAGTAGAGCAAGTGAGCAAATTTTAAGCTAAAATTGGGTAAATGAGCATTTTCCCTTTTTTTTTGTTGCCTTTTTTTTTTCTTTTTCTTTTATTTGTTCTTGGGGTTGGACCAAGGAAATTTCTCACAAGAAAATTTTCTGAAACAATCTAGAAATGAGAAGAAGAATAACCAATAGTACAGAACACGACATTATTATAAAATAGATGGGACCTTCCTGCAGCATTGTAGTCGTAGCCTAGCTCAAAATCAAATCGGATATATGATATCAGAAATGTTCACGTGGTCACTGGTGATTATAAAATGTATGATCATTTATATTTGAATTTAAATTCAAAGATTGAGATTAGATGAACATATTTTTAAGTATTTAAATAAAACCAATGAATTTAAATTCAATTGTAGGTGACATTGAATTTTTAAGTCACTATGTGCCTAAAAATGTGAAACGAACTTAAAATAAGCAAATACGCTTAGTCTCTCAATATCTCCTAATATGTCAAGAATAGCGACTTTTGTCATTTTTCACATAAATGTTTTAAAAAATACATATTCTTTTTTCTTTCTTTTTTTTTGGCTCATAATCTTACAGCCCTTGGCATTCATGTTGCCAGCAATTTCAATGATTTGGAACATGCATTTTATCTAATTTGTCATATGACATAGGTCCAGCCTCTAGGCTCCTTTTCTAAAGTCTGGTCTGGATGGTACCATCACCAGGTGTGCCTTGCTGGAGGAGGAAGATCCTAATTTTTAAGTCACCACCCCACCCCAATCAGTGGCTCACAGAGCCCCAATTTGTCATTACCGTCCACTCTCCAGTCTCTATTTGGTGCCATGCAATAAATGGAGAGAGCTGACTCAAACTATGCCATCAGAATACCAAACATTTCTCTCTTTATCGAAATATATGTATTTTGTACTCCTTTTCTACAGACGAAATCAGTATTTTGAAAGACTACATCAATCAAAACTCTTTGAAGCAAATCATAATTTCATTTTATTCTCAAAAAAAAAATCATAATTTCATTTAGAAAATAAAGGGTCAAGTGATTCAAGTCCTCAAAGTCAAATAGGACAGACAAAGAAGAATAGAAAAGGAATAGCCTAAATCCCTAGATCATGATACCTTTCATATTCAATGGGACAAGATGACTAGGAGAAAGAAAATACACCAATAATCAAATACTCAAATCTTTGTTCATTTTTAGATAAATAGCTACAACACCAATGGTCAAAGGAGAATCATACATAGTCAATCTCCATATCAACCCTTGCAATTGAAAAAGGAAGCCATGTTCATACAAGACCAGCAAACACAAACAAACTGGTACTTATTAGCTAATTCAAACACATCCAAACCCAAACATCAATCACTCTCTTAAAATTCAGACAGAAAAAAAAAAAAAGCAGCAAACTTTGATCCTGAAATCAATTTGATATCCTTCTTATAGAAACCACTGGTGCACAGCAACTCCTAGATCCCTTAGCCTTCCATGTAGAGCAATGCACTCCCAATAAGCTCTCTTGCTCTTGTCACTCTTTCCATTCTGCCACCATTCATTGTTACACTCCAAAAACAACTCATCCACCAGACAGATTGTGCTCTTCTGCATCATATCCACAACAACTTCTGCTTCTGCTTTCATCACAACATAGTCCTCTTCCTTCACATTCTCCTTTAGCCAACCTGAAACATCAGTCTGCGGCTTGCTTGAAGCTTCTTCGTCTTGTTGTTCTTCTATTTCAAGGTTGTGTACTTCAAAATCCGTATTCATTTTCGGATAGTTTTGATGAAACCATTCAATTGCGCCACCTTTTTTCTCATTCAAGTCCACATTAACAAACACACGGCGCTCGTAATTTTCTAGAGAATTCCCCAACAGGTCAGGGAGGAACTTCATCTTCTTCAAGTACTGGCTTGATTTTGCCAAAGCACGTCTTGGTGGCTCAAGCAACACATCTTCAAGACCCTGCAGGACGGTCTCCTTGGCCCCACTTCCAAATTGGCAAAGCCGCCGGCGGCCAGGATTCTCCTGCAGCTCACCAGCCGGACCGGTCTTCCTCATCGCCACAAAAATTGAAGCGTATCGGCGAAGATACACAATCTTGTAATTGGATTTTTTGCTAAAAGCATCTGAAGGGTCATTGCTTAGAGGAACAGCAACAATGCCACCAACTTTCAAGACGCGATCCACAAATTTAGCATCACCCAAATCAAATGCGAAAACAAAGTCCACAGACTCGTCCTTGACCGAGCTCTTTCTCTCCAAATCAGAATCCAAAGCAATTTCAAATCCATTATCATCAACATTCAAACCACGAATAGCATGAATCATACCAACATTGCCAGGACTCACAATGAGAGACTTGTCACCCTCCCTGCGAAGGCCTTCACCAGCCAAATCATTGAAAAGCATACCCAATTGCTCAAATTTGAAAATTTCAGACCCACTACTTTCCAATTCAGAAACAGTTACACGCTTAAAAATAGACCCAATGCAGGGCAGTGTGAGCATAACCAAAGCCAGAAAAACTGACCGGCAAATAATACGCAGTACCTTCATATCAGGCAGCTTGATCACCAAAATCTCGCCGGAATCCAGTCCGGCCCTGAAATGACCGTGCTTGGCCTTAAAACCGCCGGCCAATTCCATCATCATTTTTGTCGAGATCCGATCAGAAACAACAGCGACAGCACCGACGAATAATTGCGGAAAAATCCTATCTAGATTGCAAATGTTATGCAATGCGTTAGAGAAAATCGAGAGGGAAAACGGCAACGGAGAACATTATTGGGTTTAGCGGGCACAGAATCTGGCGGAGGTGTGATTTGCACCCACGAGAGCTACGAATTTGGTTCCGCACCAAAGGAGAGATAACTGCCTAATCCTCTCGACCTCCATTGTCTTCTTCTTTACTATCATGCAATTGCTCTCTCTCTCTATCCTTCGTCCCTTTCACAATTTTCTTTTTTTATCTCTCGCACATTATCTGAGAGATTGACGTTTCAGACTCCCTCAGCCAGCTACCAGCTCGTCGTCTGAAACCCAATCACCGGACGACGGCGAGAGAGGGACGGAGAAACAGGGGGGGGGTTGTGAGAGGGATTTGAAAAGTGGGGAGTTGAATTGCGAAAGAAAGGGGAAAGAGAGAGATATAAAGAGGGAATGGGGATCCGGGTTTTGCGAGAGCCAAATGCCGTGTGGGAGGGGATGGCTGCGGTTCGTTCAAGCTTCGGTGGCAGTTGGGCTTTTTGGCCCAACAACTCGGTAACGGAAACAAGCATGCAGAGACAGATTTACCAGAAATGAGGTTCATGTGGGGATGGTTGTACCTGGGGGAGCTATATATGGGATTTTTTGCTTCTTTTTTTTTTTTTTTTGATACAAGGTTTTAGGTCGGTTTGCTTTGTTGTTTAGGTTGAATTTTTGTTTTTTGTTTTTTTTGGACACCCTCCTTTTAGAATGTTAATTTGCTCGGAGCTCAGACGGCCAACAAAGCATTGCAGCACTCATCTGCTTACGTTTATAATTCAGTAATTACACTAAACCAACACAGCGTTTGAACGCAAATATTGAATTACTTGTCGTGGTTAGGTTGAATTTCATTATTATTACATTAATGGAGAGCCAAGATTTGTGAATGTTATCTTTGAACTTGTAAGAAGAGCTATATAACTAAAATTTATACAATTATTAAGAGAAGAGTTTCCGGATTAATGCTGTTTTATATCACTGTAGCAACTAGCAAAGAGTGGACCACCATTTTTTCTTTTTTTTCTTTTTTCTGATAAATGGAAGAAAAAAATATATATATATTGCAAAAGCTTAGGTGTATGTGACTCGATCAATGCAGAGGTTGTGGGGATTTGGGCTTAGTCTAGGTTTGTGGAGCTCAAAATGGATGTGACTAAAAAGGTCAGTAGTCAGATTGGCCATCTAGTGGGTGGTGATGCGATGCAGGTGATGGTGATGGTTGGGCCCATATGGATAAGTATGCTCCTCTTGTATTTGGTAGTCATCATTTGTTTGCAAGTTGCTATGCCTGCTTCTACATGATGTCGTACTTTGGGAATCTTTATTTTGTGGGCTTGGGTGCTTTGGGCCCATAGATTTTTTTAGATTTTTTGTCTTTATTTTTATTTTCTTTTTGGGGCTCCATCCTTTTTAACTAAGAGCATCATCTCCAGTGGTATAGTCAATTGAAGTGTGTCAAAATTGAATTTGAAGGATGATGTGACTATGTTATTTTTGTTCAACTTCTTCTTCAATAGATGTGTCAAATAATATTAATATTTTATTTCTTTTTCAAATTATTTTATCTACAAATAATTTACTTTCTTCTATCTTTCTTCTCTCCTCCTCCTTCTCGACTTCTTCTTCTTCTGGGTTTTGTTTTTGGTTCTTTGACGAGAAACATCAGATGCCCAGAAAGATTATCCTCTCCTTCTGGGTGAATGATCCTCAAATTCTTCAAACCCTTGTGATCTGAGATGGGTTTTCCCCAAAAACCAACACCCAAAACAGGAAAAGCTCTTGAATTTGATTCTATGAAGTTGGAGCGCAGACTCATCTCATTTACCCCATAAATGTACAAACCACACTTTGATGAAATTGCCATGTTGAATATGTCAAATCTGAAGCCTTTTTCTGACACAAACAGCAAAACCCACAAGAACCCACTTCACCTCTTGCAACAAAAACCCACTTTCTTGAATCAAAATCCCTTAATTCTTGCACAACCTTGATCAAGACTTGAGCTTTTTTAACAAAAAAGTGAAGCTTTTAAACAAAAAGGTGCGGTTTTTTTTTACTAGCTTGAATTGGGTGAGACAAATGGAGAGAGAGCTGTGGTTGTTAATCTTGGAAAAACTTGGAGGAGGAAGAAGAAGAAGAATTAGAAAGAAGTTGTCTGGGCTGCTAATTGGACGACGGTTAGGGCTGGAGACGATTGAGGAGATGACGGTGGAGAAGAAGTGCAGCGGTGAGGTCAGAAGAAGCCGTGAGAGAAGAGATGGGAAAGCCGATCTCTAGAGAGAAGAGATCTGGGTAGGAATATGAAGGTTTGGTATGGGTAGGAAGAATGAAAGAGACAAGAGAAGGACAGAGGGAGAAGGAGAGAGAAATAATAAATAAAAAAAGATAGATGAAGTTGTCTCTGTCAAATTTGACAGACCAAGTGAATATATAAGTTATTTCCACGTCAGATTTGACATAAGGGAGGAAAATAACATGTCAAAAGTAGTTGTTGGAGTGTCCATATGGCAAATGACATAACCATTGGAGATGGTCTAAGGGCTAGTTTGGGATTGCTGTGACTTTTTAAAAAAAAATTGATGCTGCTATGTTGTGAGAATAATCAGCTGTGAATTAAAACAATTTCATGTTTGGTAAATAATATTTTTAAAAGTGCTGTCAGTATATAAAACAACTTCAAAGTGTGTTTTAATCCACAACCGCTTTTAAAAGCAACCTCTGGGCTGCTTCTAAAATCTGCTGCCAGTGACCTATAATTTTTAATTATGCTTTTTATTTATTTACCAAACATAATAAAATCTAAAATTTTAAACAAAAGTTAATTTTTTTTTTAAAGCGAAGCAATCCAAAACGGGGCCTAAATGATGATAAACCTATTTTCTTTTTCTTTTTTTGGGCAAAGAGATCAGCAAGGAAAATAGACAATCTGTAGTCTGCTTTACTCAGCTTTGGACATCTTGTTTTCCTTGTTTTGAGCTTAATCTTAAAAGGTGGGATGTACTAGGAGTACGTTAGTAGTTTGCTCTTTGTTAGGGGTGGGTTTTGTAGTGTACTCTAAGTAACAATATTATTATCGACCCCTTAGGATTGTGTCGTTATTGTACAGCTTGCTGAATTACATAACAGATAACTTTTTCGCTCCAGATGATACCAGACGAAGGTACAAGTCCAGAACTAGACCTTTGTAATAGCATCTAACCACAACCCGCATGTCGTCTTCTGCAGCAACACCAGGCCACCACCTCCGAAGACAGAAACCGAAGATCAAGAAATCCTACTTGCAACCGCATGCGTCGAACGACGCGTTGACCGCTAGACCAAAAGAGAGACTATTTATATTAGTAGAGATATATAAAGTTAGTTATTGTTTTGGGGTATAAAAGTAATAAAAAAAATAGTTATGACAGACATCCCCACTTCTCTTAAGTATAGCACTTTTTTTTTTTTTGGTTAATTTAAATATAGCATAGATAACATCACTTCTATTATATATAGTATAGATATTGATTGTTAATAAAAAAAATATAAAAATAAATAAATAAATAATTTATTTTTTTACGCCCATCAGGTTTTTTTTTTCTAGTATATTCTAAAACTAACCATACTTTGGAGAGAGAACTTTTGAATGAATGCTTTCAATAATTAGCACTACACCATATATGCTCTGCCCTAGCCGCTGCTTGCTAGGCTTCCAATGGCGCTCCCTTGCTCCAACCGTACAACTAAACGGCTCTGCCTTTTCGCCAAGAGAGGGGAAGAAGGTACACTACCCAAATGGCATCGAGAACCGGCCTATATAGACAGAGCCCGGGCGCCGATCTCCAAAGAACGCAACTGCTTTGCCTCTGATAACAGGTATTGTGCAATACAAAGGGGGGACTGCAGATTTGTACTCCGACTTGGTGAAAGCTCGAGCGATTGCTTGCAGCGATGGGCTCTCCCGGTGTTGGGAGGTGTCGATAGGTGGTACAGCTTTCCATTACATGCTTGCGGTGATGGCCTGCCCTGCTGATCCGGGTCTGATCCGACCACGCAGAAGACAGTTGAAAGAGCCTGACAACGGGTATGCAGGGTTGAAGGAGATTGGCTTTTGTTGGTTGGTGGATGAGACAAAGGATCAGTTCTGTTCCTGGAACAAGGTGGAGGCGATCTGGCTTTCAGACGCAGTGGCGGGTCGACTCCAACTTGCAAGAGCGATGCAATTCGCCTTCCGTACAAGGGCAGTCGGATTCCTGCAGCCTCAATTTGTCGGCGCGGCGTGGCACACAGGTGATGGTGGCGACACCAAACCAGGTTGGGTGCCTAGTTTGGGTGGGATGCTGAGGCCCATGTTGAGTTGGGGCTCTGATTCCGTTTGGGCCAAAGCAGTCAGAAATTGGTTTTGGGCTCAAGTTTGGACTAGGAAATGGTTAAGGTATTGGATGTAGGCTCCACTAGCAGATCTGGGCTGGAGTTGGGCTCCCCTGTGGGCCAAATTGATGAGTTACAATCTCCTAGGGTTCCGCATTTGGGATCCCGGAGATCTTGATCCAACAAAATATGTTTCCCTTGACATAAGTAGTACCATTGAATTTTCTGGAGTAGTACTGAGAGAGGATTCAAACTATTCAGTAATGGTGGAGTATGAAATGTCGAATGAGTGGATCTATCTCTATGTACCACCCTGGGTACTACCACATTTTCTTGTTCTATCTGTAGATGGCAGCGGAAAGGTATGTAATGGCCGCTCTGACTTTAGGCTAATTCCAATTTTCGAAATGTAACAACACTCCACAATTGTCATCTGGATGTGTTACAATTTTATTGTAAGCCCTTGATTCAAAAAAAAACTAATCATACTTTTACTAAAATAAATAAACTAACTATACTTAAAATTTTAATATTTGGACACCTATGGAGCGATTTTTTTTTTTTACCTACAATCTAGGTTGAAATTTTAATGATTTGAAACTTTGAAGAATGTTTTATTTATTATGATTTTGTTAAATTATTTTCAGAAAATTTAAGTTCCATTTGATCTCTCTTCTTTATGAATTATCAAATTACCTATTTATCCTAATAATAATGCAACAATTACTTTCGAAATTCAAGATGCTAAGCATATGACAGACATAAGTACTTAAGAGTTTATTAAAAAGAATAACATAGAAATTTATCAAAGAAAATACTCAAATTCAATGTTCTCAATATACATTACACTGACCAGCTAGAGATGAATCAACCCAAGAAAAATCATATTAAGTTAGTGTTGTTTTTCTGCATGAATGTAATTGATTAAATGGTCATTTTAATCCATGCCCTAGGCACATAAGGAAAAAAAAAAACGATCTTTGTGAAGAAGCTTGCATGTGCCAAAAAGAAGTTCACCTCAAAATTTTTGTGTTAGGAACAACTTTAAGTGGGTTTGCAGACAATTAATAGATTTGCATCAGAAATCAAAAGTCATGGAGGTTCAATAAAAATGGGTGATCAGCAAAAAAAAAAAAAAAAGGAAGAAGGAATATAATGAATGGAGTTATGATGAGTAAATTCACCTCCAAAAATTTGAGATTACAAAGTTTCTATATTTTGTATATAAACTATTTTTTTTTTTAACAAACCCAAATCAGGCGACTTTCATTCATCCAAAGCCAGAAAGGTCCATTACACATCCTCCATCTACCATCTATGGGTAGATAAAGAGTTTGTGGTAGTAGCACAGTGATACGTAGATTAGGTCCAATCATTTGACGGTTCCATGCTCGTAGAGGAAGCCTATAGACTATGAATTACTACATAGTAAATAGGTCGAGTAAACTAGACTGGATGACGCTAACTAAAACCTTAGAAGCATAGTTCCCTAACAAAGTAGGGAATTATTATCCAAAGCCAGAAATGGCCATTACATATCCTCCCTCTACCATCTATGGGTAGATAAAGAGTTTGTTTTAGTAGCACAGTGATACATAGATTAGGTCCAATCATTTGACGGTTCCATGCTCGTAGAGGAAGCCTATAGACTATTAACTACTATATAGTAAATAGGCCGAGTAAACTAGACTTGTTGACGCTAACTAAAACCTTAGAAGCATAGTTCTCTAACAAAGTAGGGAATTATTGTAATAAAAAAGACTAAATTGGAAAACCAAAGGCCCAAACCCTAGTCCAAAATAAAGGCCCAATGGGGTAGTACAGAAGGAGAAAACCCACACCCGTCAAGGCCCAGCCGGATTTGGAGCCAGGCCCAAACAACTTCATCTGTGTGTCTGTCTGTGCAGCACCGCGTGCTACCACCAGGGCGCCATGTTCGCGCTGCGCCGCCCATGCCACACCCAAGGCTCGCTGGCCCGACCTTGCGAAACGACACACCACCGCACATGGCCTACTCCGCCGTGCACCAATCTAGAGTCAGAAGACGCCGCCCAGATCTACCAGATCTTCACCGCCACACGACTCCGCAGAACCACACCGCTGCTCCCCATCCCCGTCGCCACTCAGCCCTGAAAAGGCAACGCCGAATCTTATTACCATGCACAACACTGACTGCACCCAGAGAATCGTTCGGACCTCACCACCACCACCGTCAAAAGCCTGAAGTGTCAACGTCTCTCCCCAGACCACCCCGAGCAAATAGCAATCCCCGTCCAGCAACAGCCCATTTGTGGCAAGGCAGAACCTCACCGACTTCGAGCGCCGCCAAACGAGCAAAATTTTCAAACCTAGGTTTGTTGGGTGCTCCGGGTTTTGTGGAGCAGTCTTTTGTATATAAACTATATGAATAAGGCTATATTAGTAATTTAAGAGAAGGTTTAAAATGCAAATTTATTGTTAAAAAAAAATGATGTAATGAGCATAAGAGATTTGTCTGCCTAAATCCTTAGGTGGTCTTGGAATTCGGCCAGCAGCTTACTTCAATAAGGCTGCTTTGACAAAATTAGGCTGGAAAGTGATCTCTGATCATGATAACTGGTGGGTGGATATTGTTCGTAAGAAATACTTAAGAAAACATGCTTTTTTCATGCAAAATAAGCAGGCCAACCATCCTATGGCCTGGAAAGGTATGCTTGATAATAGAGATCTTTTAATCCAAGGTATCCGCTGGATTGTTGGTAATGGTACTGACATCAAATTCTGGACTTTCAACTGGGCCTTTTCTTTTCCTTTGATCAATCTTATTTTGACTACTAATAGAATTTCTATTGATATAGATGAGAATGTTAGTGATTATATTGTTAATGGTTGTTGGAATGTTAATAAACTTTATGTTTTCCTTGATCATGATACATTTAACTCTATTTTAAGTATTCCTCTTCCTGCTTTGGACTCTTGGGATGAATTTGTTTGGGGGCCGACCTCCAGCAGTATTTTTTCTGTTAAATTTGCCACTTGGCTTCAATGTGATTCGGTTGCTCCCTGTTCGAGGGTTAAAATTTTGAATGAAATTTGGAGACTTAACATTCCTCCTAAGGTCAAGATTTTCTCTTAGCTCTTAGCTAGGGGAAGATTGAAAACTAGGGCAAGACTTGCTCGTTATTCTACTAATTATGATTCTTTGGGTGCCGTTTGCAGCTCAGGGGATGAGGACTTAAACCACCTTTTCTTCTCCTGCCCCTTCGCTGCAAATGTTTGGCGCTCTGCTGGCATTACCAATACAGATTTCCAAAACTTTGAAGAATGGTTTCTTTCCTGGTTCAGGAAGGATTACCAAAAGTCTACTACTGAAAATCTTCTCCTTCTTTGTTGGAAAATTTGGGAGGCGAGGAATAACCTCATTTTCAGACATTCTCCCTCTCTTCCTAACATGGTGGTTCATGCTGCGGCATCCATTGGTGAGAATTACAAAAGGAATAACCCTTGCCTTTTCAAAGTCCTGCTTCTACCTCTCAAGTTATTTGCTGGCTTCCTCCTCCTGCTGGCTTCGCCAAGCTCAATTTCGATGGTTCTGTTGTCAACAATAAGAAAGCAGCTGCTGGTTTTGTTATCAGGGATCATGATTGTTCTCCCCTTTTTACTGGTGCGAGAGCTATTGGTCATGCTTCTGTCCCCATTGCTGAAGGAAGTGCTGTTCGTGATGGTCTTTATCATGCCCTCCTCTTTAACTGTCGAAAGCTTTATGTCGAAGGTGACTCCAAGTTAATTATAGACCCTATCAACAAAAAATGTGCTCTTCCTTAGCGTCTTTGTACTCTTGTGAAAGACATCCTGAGTCTGGCTAGCAATTTCGAAGCTGTTTCCTTCTCTTATGTTCCTAGGAAAGCCAACTTCGTTGCTGATGCTGTTACAAATATGGATCATAAATCATCTACTCCTATCACTTGGTCCAAAAAGTTGCCATTCTCAGCTTTATCTGCTTTTAATTTTGATTAGTTTAGTTATGGTTTTTTTTTGTTATGCTTTTAATTTTGATCAGTTCAATTTAGTTCTGGTTGTAGTAAGAGCTTTAAGTTGTAATTTATTTTCTCCTCTAAAAAAAAAAAGATCTTAATAAAAAATTCAGAGTTCTGAATAGAAACTCAAAAAAATAAACAAAACACATTGGATTGGATTTTGATGTATTTCTTTAGGTTCAAATAGCAACACCCACAGAAAGCATTGCTTTTGGTTGGCTTTCGTAGTTTGGTTTCCTCTTCCCCGGCACTGCAAATACACCTGGGTATAAAATGGTGGTTCATCATCATGCTAATATGCTGTTCCATTTTCTGAAGTAGACTCTATGTTCCAATTTTGGAAGGTAAGGCTTTCCTTCCTCATTTCCAATTTTGGAAGGTAAGGCCGTAAGGCTTTCCTTCCTCTCAAATTCAATGGACGACCCACTGAAGCTCCAGGAGTTCCGGGTCCAGCTCTCACTTCCAGGACAACCATAGAAGCCCAAGAACAATTGTAAGAGCTAAAGTTTTGATCTTCCTTTTCAAGCATACAGTGTCTTTTTTTTTTTTTTGGCTAATTGAAGCATCGTATTCATATGGGAACCATTTAAGTCGTTGTTGTGAATTTGAAGAGATTTCATATCAGGCTATTATTTTGTGCTGCAGCTAATGGTTAGTGAAGGTGGGGTAGTAGTAGTAGTACTATGATATGATAATATTGCTATATACCCAACGAGGGGAATCCACTGACTGTGACTTTGTGGTTTGGCATTGTGCAGATGTACTCAAAATAAGCTCATTCACAAATTGAACATAACCCTCTGCAATTCTCTCTGGCTGTGATTTACTTTCTGGTCTTTGATTTGTGGCTACAGTTCAAGGCAGTGTGTTCATACTCATTATCTTGTTGAAATCTCGAGTAATAATTCTTGCGGTAATAATTCTTGCGGTTTCAGTTTATAGTACTACCCAAATGAGAAATAATTACAGGATTAATAATTGCACTGGCAGCTTCTGAAGCTGTAGTTTCTTTATAGTCTGTCAGAAACAGTTAATCTTGAGTATGAACATTCCTTCTTTTACTGTCGACATGAATTTTCTCTCTTATATAGGCAGCTAAGGTTATTGTTAGCAGCTAAGGTGAAAGGACATTGATTGCACAATACTATATGTACCATCATTGGTGTGAAGACTAGTTTCCAAGAACAGCTAGGATCTGCTCTCTGAAAGACTGGAAGTAGCAAATTAGCACAAGCAGGTATATCTCAATGATTGTTGGTATTTTGTTCCTGGCCACCAGTTCACATGGCTGGTCTGATCTACATAGACTTGCTTTTTCGGTACACCAAAGAAATTGGTACGAAACAAATGGTAGCCAAGAATAATTTCTATAACAGAAAAAAATTACAGAATCAATAACATATATGGATGAGTCAGTCGATGTTTCTTTCTCCATGCTATATAGCAATGTGTTTTTTGCAATTTTCTTGCAGGAGTAGTATCTTAAGTTTTACTGCTCTAGCCATTAAAGACTACCATACTGCATCATCTTGCTTTTGATACCTGAAACAAACTCAATGGTATAACATCACCATTAGTTTTTATTGTCAATTTTGTGTTGTCTCATGCATTTTTCAAATCCAGTGACACAAAAACACAAAATATAGAAATGATTGCAAAATACCATGAATTGCATGCTATTAATATCTGCTGACTTTTATTGGAGTTGATTAGTGCTTGTGTGGCTTTAAACTTCTGTTAATTATCTCTCTCTTTATGTATTATATTCAATGCATGAGCTAAACAACACCCTTTCAGGGATAAGAAAGAGCAAAACCAAAAGATCCATAGAGGGACCTATTACATTCAATTCATGCATCTAGTTCTGGTCTGATTTGATTATATGGTACTGATAGAAGTAACAAACAAAAAAGGGTTCGTGATAGATCAAATCAAAAGTAATAACAAGCAAATAAATAAAAAAGGTCGTCATAGTATAAAAGAATGCAATAGAGGCACCTGTGGCAGCTACCCCATTCAAGAAAGGTCTAGTTATTGAATTTTTCTGCTTCATATCTGTTAACCAACTCACTTCTTTTAGATGAGAAATAATATGGTTGACAAGGCAGTGAACAAGTTTCTTATAAGGGAGTTCAGTGCAGACACCGATATTGAAGTGGTGGGGAAGCTAGAGAGGAACTGTGAGCTAGGGTCTAAAAGGGGGGTCTCCATTTTCACTAACATGATGTGTGACCCTTTATGTAGGATTAGGTTCTACCCCCTTCATATTATACTGGTGGGTTCATTACTGTGACTTCTTCCCCTTTTCTTGCCTTTAAAAGCAAACATGGAAACCTTTTCATGAATCATACCTCATAATCATTTTTATGTCACCTTTAATAAGCATTTGCATGATTTGCTGCTTTTTTATATGGAAGTCCTTGTCCAAGACTTATAGATGTGAATCATTGCATTGCTCGAACACTAATATGTTTGGAAATTGCCAGCAGGTAGCACAGCTGCTTGAAAATGAGGAGCTTGTCGGAGTGGTTCGAGGATGCATCAAGCATGTGGGGACTGGTTTTGGGGGAGTATATGTGATGGGTTGCATCCTAGGCCTTCGAGTGTCTCCCACACACCGGTATTATCCATTTTTTCTTCCCAATGAGTTAAACTTGAAAAACTCTTCTTCTCTAAACAATACATTTTTAGTACTCAATCACCCATCCCTCTGCTGAGTTACAGCATATTGAAAAGCTAGATCACCTAGCAGCCTCTTTTAGAATCATTCATAAATACTTGATTACTTAGCAAGTAATTAAGAGGTGGTGTACAGAAGTTTTTTACTGATATTAAATTTTGTGTGTTTGTGTGATTTAGGCGGATGGGAATTGGATTTCAATTGATGAACTCAGTGGAGGAGTGGCTGCTGAGAAAAGGAGCACAGTACACATTCCTGGCCACTGAAAGGAACAACACCGCCTCTACAAATCTATTCACTTCCAAATGCAATTATGTGAACATCAGCTCACTAATCATATTTGTGCAACCAATTTGTTCATCTGCAAAACATCTGCTGCCTCAAAATATTAAAATAGAGAAGTTGCATGTAGACCAGGCAATTTCCCTGTACGAAAACAAGCTAAGAAGCAAAGACATATCTCCAACAGACATGGATGTGATCTTAAAGGAAAAGCTCAGCCTGGGCACTTGGGTGTGTTATTTCGAAGAACAGGGTTGGATCAACTTGGACAGTGAGGGAAACAACAAGGGAACAATCACCAAAACGCAAAGCTCTTGGGTCATCTTTAGCATATGGAATAATTGTGAACCTTACAAGCTTCATATAAGAAAGTCTCATCCTCTAAGGTATTTTCATGCTACCTTAAACCATGCAAGAGAGAAAATCTTCTCCTGTTTGAAAATGCCTCAGAGTAAGGTCTCAGTGCAAAGCTCCCTTGGGTTTCTCTTTCTCTATGGGATTCATGGGGAGGGAGAGCAGCTTGGTGAGCTTATGAAATCTGTTTGGAACTTCGCATTAGGATTGGGGCAGAATGTGAAGGACAGCAAGTTGATTATAACTGAGCTGGGGCAGTGTGATCCTCTCATAAAGCATGTCCCAGACAATCCCAGCATTTCACGTATCCATGATCTCTGGTACGCGAAAAGTTTGAGCAGCCACCACACTGATGACCAAGATGCTCTGCTAATGAAGGGTCCTTTGGGAAATGTGTTTGTTGATCCAAGGGAATTCTAGGGTTAGTTTGCCCCTCAGTGCCCAATCTTCCCAAACAGCCAGAACTAGAGTCAACAATTTTATGTATTGTTTCTTCTATTTGGTTGCTTGCAGTTGTTGGACACAAAAATTGGCCATCATATTGCGATGGTGTAATTTAGCCAGTGTAGTATTCATTTGCCAATGATATATTAGTATGTAATTCAAGAAAAAAATCCTCAATTTGAACAATTACATGGACGGTGTGTTGTCGTGCACCCAAAAATATGGGGGAAGTTATGGTACATGTAATTCGTTTTGATTTCCAGTTCAATATAGGATTTGTCATCAAATTCCAAAGTCACATTCCCACATACTGTTAACATTGAAACCTCAAGGATTTTGGTGAAACTGTGTCAAGCTACAAGGACAATTATCAGATTACCCCTTATTGCGGTAAGTTGTTGAGAAACTACAGAGATCAGTATAGCTGGAAGCAAATGAAAAATCCTGTTTCTTCCACAAGATCTGCAATTTTCATGAATAACAAAATTATAAACAGCACATACATATGGCTACAGATGGAAGTGAATGTGTAGTCTACAAACAGTAAACAAAAAAAGAAAAAGAAAAGAAAAAAGGAATAACAAACAAACACCAAATAATTGGACAGAATGTGGCAACCAAATTGAAATAAGGAAAATCTTAAATCAGTAAAGTAGAGGAACCCATGCAACGCACATATTAATATCCAAATTACCAGTGACTGAGGTAATATATCATTCAGGTTCAATAAGCAGAAAGTGTCAACATTTGTGAAATATTCATCCTTGGTACAGCAATTAAACCAAACATTCTTGGAATATTACACAGCACAATAGTAAAATGATAGAGAACATTAGATGTAGATAACGTAATAGGCAGAAGGTTATACCGGTATTCAGGCTTTAGCCACCGCTCACCCTCTGAAAGAAGCCAAGTGATCTTCTCACACGTTGTCATTATCTCCCCTAAAGACGCATCTACCATTGTCTTCCCCGTATCACGTGAAGATATTCTAATCAAAGTAATATCTGAGTCAGTACAAAAAATAATATATGGAGAAAAGTCAACCGCAGGTATCATGTGGATGTCGGAAGATTAACAAAAATAATTTACCAAAGTATCATACAAGAAAGCATCCCGGCAACAAAACATGGTTTGGGATTTAAGTATGCCTAGGTAATACTTCTTCTTCTTTTTTTTTTCTTTTTTTTTTTGGCAATACCTACGTAATAAACTAATAACTCAGACAACAGTATTAGGTGTGGAGATGCATGCAGAGAGAGAGAGAGAGAGAGGGGTACTTACTCACATATAAGGTCTTGGTGTTCTATTATATACTTGAGAAGAATCCGAAGAAACAGGCGTCTTTGCTTGAAGCTACTCTTTGCCCATGTCTTCTGTGCCTTCCTTGCTAGTGCTACCCGCTCCTTGACCTGAAATGCAGATTTACACCATGAATTTCCCGATAGTTGGAATATTCTATGT
Organism: Rosa multiflora; assembly: GCA_002564525.1. Classification (NCBI taxonomy): domain Eukaryota; kingdom Viridiplantae; phylum Streptophyta; class Magnoliopsida; order Rosales; family Rosaceae; genus Rosa; species Rosa multiflora. The sequence continues at coordinate 31,257 of BDJD01006884.1, forward strand.
TCCATCTCTTCTACCATCTAAACTCCAAAGTATCTATCAAATCAGGCACAATGTGAGAAAAAAAATCAATTTCATCACATTAACAACATCAAATGAACCCCCATCCATTGTAGCAAAGACTCTATAACAGCTTACTACATGTTCACCTGACCAATCCAGAACCTCAAGTCCAAAAATGTACACAACAAACTAACCTCAACAGGAGTCAATGCAGGGTAATATCCCAGGTATTTCATGGTTGCAGGTTCATAGCACTGAACCTTTGCCTCCGACTGCTGTGTCCTTCCCCTCGGAGGTACCTGCACAGTAAGCACCAATCATACAAGTGAAACATCATTACAACCTTATGCAGCCACAAAACCTTCTTCTTCATTTCGTCTCTTTTTTTTCATTACTTTTCTCATTTACACCAACAATGAGCATGTATAAACAGTTCAAGTCCTTCGAAAACTATAAGCAATCTATTAGTTCGTTCCTAAGTGATTAGCTAAAGATCTCAACAGCTAAACAATGCAACACCACAGATGCACAGAAACTAACCACAAAATGAAGAATCGGAAAGAAAAACTTGCGAAAATGAAAAACCTAATAAGCATTGGAATCGAAAACCAAAACTCACATATATGAAACTGTTCTCCTGCGTCTGATTCCCATCGTCCAACACTGCCATTGATCAAACCACGCAAATCAATCAATCAACCAACCAAAACAAAGCATGACGGTGTAAAGTGGAGACTGAAAAGACTGAGAGAGTGAGGACTCAAGATGGAAAAGGCGGTCTAGTTTTGATGTTGTCACCGACGTACCGTGTATATCAACTCTTTTTTTCGTTTTAATTAGCTCATTTTTATTGAGGTTAATGGGTTAAATGTTGGGGTAAAATTGCACTAAACTTATGACACGTTTACTTACTTGGAATGGAAAATAATCATGAATCGGAGACAAGTGGAATGGGAGAAGAAAAGAATCGGAATTGATTCCGGAGGAATGATTCCTAAACCCATCTCCCCCCTTCGTAATCGAATTCCTGAGTATTCAGGAATCGATTCCTGATAAATAGGTGGGACCTACACCAATTCCGATTTCTTCATGTGTTAGTAAACACATGAATTCTTTTACCTGGAATTATTCCGATTCCTTTATATGTTAGTAAACAAAGAGTTGTTTTTATTCCGTAATCATTCTATTCCATTCCATTCCATTCCAAGTAAGTAAACGTGAATGAGTTATCTGCTAATGAGCATTAGATAACCTAGTGTTTACGAACATCAAAGGAATTTCATAGTTATTCAAAGTGATTTTGAGGTAGAGGGAATGTGGTTAGAGTGGTTTCGAGTATTTGAGGAATTAAAAATACGTAATTCACATTACTCAACTTAAAGTTGTCCACATAGTTAACTTGAACTTTTGTTACACGTGAGGTGACATGTTTAGAAGTATTGAGAAATTGTCAAAAAGCTTATTTGGGTCTCTCCACACATGGAGTTTAAATTTTTGATTACTTTAAAAAAGTATAAGAATTGGTCATCATTTTGAATCACATCCTAAACCTAATTCATTGCCGAATTTGTTTATTTAAGTTTGGTTGTGAATGGATAATAACCGGGCTATTGAACACAGCTCCAGCATATAATTTGACCGATGTGGGAATTGGTTTTCCATCTGACCTAACTAATATACAAGATCTTCTAAAAGAATAATAATAATAATATACAAGATACTGAAGAGCCACAGTACAAATACAGTACATAAATGGTGCAAACTTTTCTTGCAAGTACTTAAGCTCCCCTAAAGATGCTGAAAACGGAGTCCAGTTACGTCTAAATGTATTGAACAATTGTTCCATCATAGTATATAGAAGAGTTGCTTCAGCACGGGGTTGTGCCCGTTTGCCCAAAAACTCAAGGTATTTTGCCCAATCAATCCAACATCCTTGTATTTTGCCCATTTACACAACTTTTAGGTGAAAAGACTCATAAGGGTAGTCCTTTCTAAAGTAGTGCCTAGTGTATCCTATGCTGACTTTTGGATCCAAAACTCACTTTTTCTTAGAAAAACCTGTTCCAACTTATGAGAAAAACAAAACTAGCCTTCAACATGCCCAAGTTTTTCACCTAACGGTTACTTTAACAGGCGGAATCACTGCTGCTTGTTTCTATCCTAAGCTGTGGCACGTTTTTTCTAAAAACCAGGAATTCTGAACTTTAAAAGAAAGTATAAGATACTTGGCAGAACATGATAGATGATAACAAAACAGAAACTAACTTGTTAATTTACAAATTGATGAAGTGGGTGAACACACTGGAATTATTCATATAAACATAATTACAAGATAAGAATTCAGAGCCTCATTCTCAGGTAAACAGCTAAAAAGCTGTTTAGCTATCCATAAGAATGATTACAGTACTTACTTGAAATGAAAGCACACTTCTTCACACAGACAGGAAGGAATATCACACTGCTATTCTTAGAACTAATATGAACTGATATGGAATATTTCGAATGCCTTCTAAGAGAAGCTAAAACTCCTTATATGGGGAGCAGAACTCAAATTACAATTCAAAACAACAAAAAAGAACAGAACGACTCCGTGATTTCCTGCTTTTCTGAGTGCTCCTGCTGGTGGAGGTCGGACGGGGAAAAGCAGATTCCTTTTGGTGAAATGTTTTTCACCTGCTTTTTGAAAAGCAAAAGTCACTTTTGGGAAAAGTCCAAAAGAACTTTCGGTGTTTTCTACACCTGCTGCTTCACATGTTCTCGTCAGTTTCTGAATTGTGACCAAGGACAAACGAGTCGTTATCTGCCTGGGCCATTCGAACTGTTGTTGCATTGTCTTCGACATCTGTATCAAAATACATCTTGTAGTGGTTGTCTGTTTCAAGTTTTTCCCCCCATCGTAAGCATGCCAGTGTCGAGTCTATCTCTTTTCTGGTGAGAGATAGGAATAAGTCACTGCTGACTACGTCAGGATGATCGTAAGTAGTGATGATGATTTTCTCTCCTGCTGCCAGGAAGGTATTATGGACATCTTCAGAGATGATCTTCTTGATATATTCTAGAGTCATGGCCTTCATCCATGGAATGCTTGAGTTTGGCTGACCATTGTACCCTACACAGGCTGGTTGAAGATATTTCCTTTGAATAATTCTTACATAATGATAAGGAGGAATATATTCAACTTCACCGTTTGCCTTCTGGATCCATTCTGGAGGAGTGGACCTGAACTTCAGGCGAAGCATACAGTCATGTTTCCTGATATTTTTGACTGTGTTGACAATAATGGGTGGCAAACCTCTTAGATCATCATTAGTTTTAGTCCACAGATTATGGACAAAACCATTTTCAACAAGCCAAAGCTTGTGTTCTTGAGGATGTTTACTCTGAACATTAACCAGGTATCTCCCAACATAAGGACCTGAAACAATAAAAAGAGTTGGAGGAACCAGGTTTTCTGGATTATATCTTCCTATCAGACTATGGAATTCATGCCAGTCTGATTCATTTAGTGCTCCTAGCACTTTCTGGACCTTCAAGGAAGGAAATTTTTTCTTTCTTTACAGCACTCTGCTGTATATGAAGCTCTTCACCTTGTGGTCTACCATTATCGTAGAGTTCTTCAGCTAAAGTAAAAAGAGCTGGGAACATCAGACCACTGCTTCTTTCTTGAAAGGCAAATAAGAGATTATCCAGAATTGCCTTCTGGTGATAAGCTAGTCTCCTGCCAGTTCTGAACACAGGAGTGTCAAAAGTTCTTAATTCATAATTAAAAACATTTATAACTCCATTTGGAGTTTGTCTGCTTTTTGGCAAAGCAGCAGCCATCAACGGTCTTGATGAGCCTTTACCGTCTTCCGTTTAAGACGGGCTAGCCAATCCTTTACCCTGGGATTGATCAGTTGAGGCTAGTCCTTTAGGACTTAGCAGAAACCTTTTAAGATCCTTTTCTTTGGTTTCCATAGGATCTTCTTGAGGTTTATGTTCTTTCCCAGTTCTTCTATTTCTGGGATTACGACCTTCGTCGTCTTCTCTTTGGCTGAACATTGCCATTTCCTTGGTCAATGCGTCTGGAAGATAATTCTTATTTCCTGCAATTAATTCAACATTATAATCATATTGGTTAAGAAATAATTGCCAGTTTGCTAATCTTCCTCTATCAGCAGCTTTATCAAGTTTGAAATTTTTGAAATTCTTTACTCTGGCACAATCGGTGCGGACAGTAAAGGGTTTTCCAAGAAAAGCTGGAGCATTTAAAATTGTTTTCTTGACAGCCAAAATTTCTTTTTCCCCTGTGGGATAATTTAGTTCTGCAGGGCTGAACTTGCCGCTACAAAATGTAGATCTTTTCAATGTTAGTTCCAGGCGTTTTTGCCAAAACTACACCAGACCAATAATTATCACTCGCATCTGTTTGGAGGATAATTTCATCATTCTCTTCTGGTTGTTGAAGAGGAGG
>BDJD01006887.1:896-12218 GCA_002564525.1 Rosa multiflora
CTTCATGGAATGCAATTAATACAACATATTATTATCTCCGATTCCAAATTGAAGTTCCCAATTGCAAATGTTGTAGATTTTTATTGTTAAAGATCACAGATTTCATGGCAAATTGATGCAATAACTTGCAACTCATCGACATTCTGGTGAGCAAGAGCTTGCTTATAAACAAAAGTTACAAGAAGCCCGTAAAAACTAAAGAAATAACCAACACTCTGTGCTTGATTGAAAATATACAACGCTAATGATTTTCATAGTTCTTTTAGCATTTTTTTTTTATCTAACATTTCCATTAACGATAGAGCTCAATAAACAGGTACAACTGCAACACCGAAAATTAACCTAGCTAAAACACATATTTCAAAAAATCTATCTTAGCACTGTGACGAACCACTTGCTCTGATGTCAGAGTAACCACTACCAAATTAATCAAAGCCACCAGGAGCGAAACCAACCAACTGCAGAAGTAGAGGGCGAGCAGAGATGTGTAGGCGACAAGCAGGTATTTGAGACCAATCACAATGAAGACTTGAAGAGGAAGGTGATGAGGCCCTGGTTCACAAAATCAGCATTGCAATAGATGTGGTATCGTAGATGACAAATCGCTTGCGCGGCACAGTTGTTGTAGGAAATCTCGATGGGGAGGAACACAAGACTTAACCAGAAAGAGAGGCTGTTGGTCATGGAGAGCTAAAACTCCCCGGGATGAGTCATATTGTAGAATGTGTAACAGAACATGCAAGAGGAGTGAGCCCAGGAACGAAAGTGAAACCATAGCTAGCTAATTGTTACAGAGTGGGCGGGAGAGAAGAGAGAAAATGGGTTTAAGCAGGGAGGAGGCAGCTTTAGGGTTTATGTGACTCTGGGTCTACTAAAAAAGCTAGAGTAAATTGAGAGGAAGCAGGAACAGTAACAACCGGTAAAGTGCCCATGTATACGGACAAGTAATTCATTTCAACACAAACGCGTCAAGATCTTAGACAAGCTTCTCACTTTTTTTTTTCCTTTTCTTTGGTTTAAGACCTGGGGAACTTGCAGTCTGACAGCCAAGCTTCAATTTGATTATTTTTTAACTGAGCTAATTAATCTTTGTATTACATTATACAATATGAATGGTCGGATTAGATAATTATGAAGTTATTATGCCTTAATTGCAAGAGATGGTGAATATGCTAATTCACCCAAAGGGTGAACCTAAGAATTGTTCTTAAAATAAATGGGAAACAAAGCCTCTTCACTCTCTTCAGTCCTCTCCCAGCTCCCACACTTGCATCTTCTTCCCTTCTCCTTGAACTCATCGAAACAACCAATCCATCATCTAATGATCATTCCTTCAACCAGTTAAGCCTCAGCACCGTGAAGAATGGGAATTCAGGGGAAATTTGGAAGAAGATCAAGGGGATCAAGGGGAGTCTCAACCGTTTGCCTCCGGCTTGCGTCAGCAACATGGTGATGGCCACCGTGAAGAAGGGAAAGTCGGATATGAGGAAGAAGGTGTTGTAAGTCGTTTTTACATTGTTGACAGAATATATGTACATGGATATCTGCTTTTTCAGTCACAAATTTAAACGCTGGAAATTAAATGGGTTTCATCTTTTCCCTTGTTTTTTAATTACCTTGTTTTGGTTGTTAGTGATGAAGTGGCCGGCTGGATTCAACGTGAATATATCAAGTTGAAATAGAACTATTGTTCTTAGCTGTATGATATCAGATTTGGGATGTCTTATACAGATCTTGTTCTTTGCTAGCTATATGTATTCAGTTTGCTTCGATGTTAATATAACCTCTTTGATTTTGAAAGATGTGATCTAAACTTGTTCTCCAGTGCTTTGCTCTGAGTTAACTCGCTCTCTGTTTTTATGTATGCAAGGATGGCCGTCATGATGCATGCTAAGTTAAACCGGAAGAGCCTCAACCAAATCGACCTCATTAGAGATTCAGATTCTGGTTTCAGTGTTTCAATCAAGTATGAGGTCTATGCATATCATGTCTAATCGAATATCTCAAATTTCATCACTGAGTAGGAGGCTGAAACCATGACAGTGACTAAATACAAGAAGATCGTCGTTGACACTGATCATCACTGAACTTATCCATCTCTGGAAAGATGAAATCAAATGAATAAGATCAGGATATCAACCATTTATCCCTAGAAAGATTCGATATTGGACCAGAAGCAATTTTTTTTTTTTTTAAAGCAAGTATAATAATGTTCCTACCCACCATTGTTATTACTGGTCCCACTATGTCAGAGCTTCAAATAAGTCACACACAGAATTAACCGAGATTATTAAGGGGAAAACCACCCCTTTATAGAACACTGACCTGTTAAAAGTGGCTGCAGTGTACGTGGCTATGGTTGCTAGACACACACGTGTATCCTTTGAGGTCATTTTATCACCCATGTTGTGTGTGGCTTTTACCCGTAATTGTACCCTAATTGTAGTAGTGACAGCTTATAGATAGAGCAAGATAGTCACCGCTTCATTAAGAGAGTATGAGAGCATGTTTTCAATGTGTTCAAATAAGCTTTTCAGAGTTTGAGACCCACTCAACAAGTGACCCAAAAGTTAAGGGTCATTGACTAAGGGTCAAAAGGATATGTTTGATCAATTAATTAACTCATCTTTAGCCGGGTCATCGATTAATTAATAAGATAGTTCTAATTATCTTGTTAATTAATAAGATAGTTAAAAGGACCAGATCCCAAAATATCTGTACTCATGTCCAATCAAGATTTCACAGGCTTTAGGAACCTTTAATGGGATACTAAACACGACTACTACTAGAACATACATATTGATCAATCACCCCCACATTACAACAATTACTACTAATTAAGCAAGTTCCGAGATAGCTAGATCAGGTAATGAACTACAACAACAAGTTAAAGTCTGAGAACTAATTTAAGCTGAATCAAAGAATAAAAACTAAACCTTAATTAATGACAGAATCTGAGAGCGAGCACTTGAGCAGCACATATTACCAGCCAAATTCCACAAACCCTAAGCCTGTGGAAGTTTGCCGAACCCGTTCCCATAAGATAACACCAGACTGGTGGCTTCAGCGCAGGCCATACGCATGTCGAGGTGGAGAATCGGCAAGGCGGAGGCCAAGAAGAAGATGACGTAAACGTAGAGGATCGCGGAGTTGATCAACCACAGGGGAGAGAGATCGGAGGTTACGGTTCCGAGCACCGCGTAACCGGAGGAGATCGGGAGATCGATCGGCAGCATGATCATCAGGCCGCCGGCTTCTTTGTCGTTCGCCCGGCCACCAAGAGGAACTGCGGCGGAGGGCAGTAGATGAAGACCATGGAGCAGATGACGATGAGTACCGCGCGAGCCTTGGGCTTCTTGGAGCAAGGTTTGACCATGGCGGGAGAGATAAAGATATTATATATCTAATATCTATATCTGTGTGCGTGTGTGTAGGAGGCCGGAGAGAGTTGAAGTCTTGGTGGTGAGGGTTTTTGGGTGGTGTAGGATGATTCCGATGGTGTGGATTTATATAAAGGTAAATTAGGGCAAAATGGGAGGAAAATGTGGACCAATGAGAAGTAGAAACGTGTTGCTTGCTTTTTCAGAACAGATTCCAACATGTGCTACCTAACTAGCTCACTCTTAATGTCTTGCCGGTTACTACTACCAAATGTAATAAATTCGTCTCCAGTAAGTTTCCATTTCTTGGTGCAATTCAAGTACGTAGAGAAGTGTAAATAGTTAAGATATATATATATATATATATATATTTTTTTTCTGATTGAAAATGTGAAGCAGATGAACCATTTAAGTTTTCTACCGGTGATTTTGCCGAGGTAGGACGTAGGTAGTTGTTCAAAAAGAAAAGTCTATGGAGTTTACCTTATTCTTCTACGAGAGTTCAGAGTAAATACAATTTTTAAATTGAGTAAAACTTTTAAATTCTGAAATCTGAAGTCATGATATCTATTTTTGGATGATAAGAAAAATATCAATTTTAAATTTTCAACCTTCAACAACACAAGTGTAATTCACACATGTGCACTTGTGCAGTGGCATCTTGGCATTTAAAGAGAATATCTGGGTTATAGTGTGAAAATTAAAGTTGGTGTTTTTAGGATAATAGATGTTATTAATATATAGTCAACCGTGGATTAAACACTCTTGCACATTCAAAATTATTCAATGTGCCAAAATTAAGGGATAATTATATATTAAACAAACTCTACAGTCATATGGTTGCTCAACATGTAGCCCAGGTTGAAGGGTGGTTTTGTTGGTTAGGGGTTGGGCCTCCTTGGCTCATGCAAGTCATCGACGATGATGGTCCCGTAACTAGTAGTGGTAGAAGGGATGGATGGTGTGAAGATAGCTCTACAACTTTGATTTCCAGTGTGTAATTTTCTTTGAGTTATTCAATAAAAGTTCCCATTCTCAAAAAAAAAAAAAAAAACAAACAAACAAACTCTACAGTCACACATAATTATTATGTGGTCCTCGATCACCCCATAGAATCAGGCATCTATGTGTAGAAAAATGTAGGGGCGGAAAAAAAAAATATCTTAAAGCAATCAATGTACATCAAGTACATTTTACATGGGCTAATTACATTAACTCGACTATTTTAGAAAATTAATGAATATGGAATGATTGTATAACTACACCTATTAGAACGGATAAGAAAATAGCATACCTTAATGAGAGGATGTTTACTCATGTCGAGATATAATAGGAATATAACATAATCTGATGATACACAAACATATTTATTAAAAAAATTACAAATATATAGATCTGGAAAAGAAAGAAATATAGGATAATTAAGGCAATTAATCGTTTTAAATAAGAGAAAAATCAAGGATTAAATTGATTGTATTAAATTCTAAATATGTAAATTCAAAAAATAGTCACCAGCTATATTTGAGGAATATTTTATTTATTCAATCAGAATGGCAAAAAAGTCAAACTAAAAAAAGTGAAAAATCTTAATTATAGATGTAAAACATATAAGGAAGGTTCAATTATGTGAATTGGGTGTAGATTAAAAGAAAATATAGGGATGAATTTTTCTTAATAGGAGCTTTATTTTTTTAGTTTTTATCTCATTTTCTCTAAGAAGAATATCAATTTTAAGTTTTCAACCTTCAACAAGACGAAGTGTAATTCACACGTGTGCACTTGTGCAGTGGCATCTTGTCATTTTAAAGAGAATATCTCGGTTATAGTGTGAAAATTGAAGTTGGTGTTTTTAGGATAATAGATGTTATTAATATATAGTCAACCGTGGATTAAAAACTCTTGCACATTCAAAATTATTCAATGTGCCAAAATTAAGGGATAATTATATATTAAACAAACTCTACAGTCATATGGTTGCTCAACATGTAGCCCAGGTTGAAGGGCGGTTTTGTTGGTTAGAGGTTGGGCCTCCTTGGCTCATGCAAGTCATCGACGATGATGGTCCCGTAACTAGTAGTGGTAGAAGGGATGGATGGTGTGAAGATAGCTCTACAACTTTGATTTCCAGTGTGTAATTTTCTTTGAGTTATTCAATAAAAGTTCCCATTCTCAAAAAAAAAAAAAAAAAATGGTGGTTGCATATTATTAGTGATTGATTGTGGCGATTAAAACACCTATAGCCATTGTCACAAAAAATATAAAAAATAAAAAATAAAAAAATTGCAAGAAAAAGCCAAAAGGTGCTCCAAAAATTCCACGTGCCCAAAAAACTCATTTTCTATAGAAAACAAACCCAAAACGAATAACACCACCACCGTCGTCGTCTCTTGTTCAATTCCGTCGTAAAGCCTCTGAATTTCGCTTCGTCTTTCCAGGTAATCTTTCGAACCCTAATCAAACCTTCATGCCGGAGCCTCAAAGTCTTGATCTTTTCTTTGTTTTTGGTGTTTATCACAAGCATATGAACATGTAAATTCAAGAACTGAAACTTGCTAGGGTTTGGGCTGCTGGGGATTAATTATTGAGAAATAGTTTATCAAGGAACGTAATTGTTAGTAGTTTATGATGCTATTTCATTTCTGTTTGATTGGGATTTTGATTTTTACAAGTTTTGGTGTTTCTGGGTGTGGAGAGATTGATGCATTGAGTAGTACTACTAGGGTCCTATGAGATTGGAATTTGAGGGTGGAATAGTGAGTGAGTGTAAATGCCGCAAAAAGCACGAAAGATTGAATGTGTAGGACTATTTGGAGGGAATATGTTCAATGTGATGGGTTGAGTTGTTTATTATGTGTGAATTTATGGCTTTATGCATAGTGAAATTTTGACTATTTGAACAGTTGGTTGATGTTGCATTTTAAGAGTGTTATTGTGTGTAGCCGTGACGAAATATACTTAATGTTTCAGAGCTGGTGAGAGTCCTTCATTTTGCTGACTCTGGTTCTGTGTTTCTGTGTTTCTGTGTTGTTGAAGACTGATTGATCGCTTCAGAAATATTCAGTGTTACTTGGCTTTTGAAGGCTAGGTAGTATTGAGTTGCCTTATGATCTGACCTACTCATTGCAATCCAATAATGGTCCTCACTGGTTCGTTGCAGTTATCCCATGGATTGGGACTTTGCAAGAATCAGGGGTACCAGAAACAGTTTAAGGTACAACAAGACTCTTGCTTTTTTTTTTTTAACTTTCATATCATTATTATCCAGCAATCTATTTTTGTTAATTCATAAAGTAATTCATTCTTTACAGAGGGGAATAGGATGGGACAAATTACATCTATCAAGCACTGCCCTTACATCTCGAGTCTCGGTATGATCTGTGCCTGAACACTTTAGATTCTCACCCCACGTAAATAGTTTGAGTTACTCAAGCATTGCATTGCCAATGACTTGCAGTGATTAAATATGTGGAAGTTCTCAAAATTAGAGACAAAATTTGGAAAGTAATCAAAATTAATACCAAAAGCAGATGGTTTTAAGTGCTATAGAAGGTATATTATATGATGTATTTCCTATTCATTCTCATCAAGTGGCTAAACTGTAAATCAAAAGTAGAGGTTTGGAATATTTGAATATAATATGGGTGGCACCTTCTTACAAGCTTCCCTTGGAATACTGTCATATTGATGCTCTCAGGCTTTATGGAACTGTAGAGACTCTCAGGAAATATGTTTAGAATTATCTCCTGTTTCCAATACGAGGTCTAAGACCTTGGTCTTGAGTGGATTTTTGAAATCTAATTTTCTATTCAGCAAAACCATTTCTTAAAACTAGAGAGTTTGGCTAGGGTTGCATCTTTTAGAAGCTTGCTCTCTTATTTTATGGATTCTTTGGGGAGTCAGAAAATAATTATAGATTTATTTTTTCTTTAACAGTTTCAGAAACTGGATTCTTGGAGTATTGGTTTATCAGAGAATGTATACAGGCCCATACGTACTGTACCTCACAGATATCATGTGTTTAAGTGCCATTCATCTGTAACATCAGGCCAATCTTTTGGCCAACATGGCTTGAAGACAGCTACCATGGTGTTGAAAAGGTAATTTTTGTCATTTGATTTTCTCTGGACGCAGATATGCATATTCATGCCTTACACTTATGGTTTGTTTGCTTTATAAATTTATACTACAATAATTTATGTTTGACCATGCTATACTTTTTTCTGGCTTTACTTTAGTTTCCTTCCAATATTTGGTTCTACTTATTTTTATTGTTTTAGTTTCTTTCATAAAAACATTGTTTGGCTTGATTGTATGATAAGGAAACTTAGTTACAGTACCAAAACATGAGAAGAGCATCTTTTTATTTTGAAGATTAAGTTGCAAACCTTTTGTGCCATTAATGGTAATAGGTATTTGGTGGCCTGGATGAGTTTCAGGAAGGTTATTTTGATGTATCATGTTTGACTCTGTCATTAATATCCTACTCTCATATGAGCAACAATAATATTTTTGACCTCTAGTAACAATGGTAGATGACAATAAAATTACTCAGGAATATTAGTCTAGGCAAGTTAGAAGGATAACTTGGTGTTTTGGCTTGGTTAATAGTATCTGGAATTCCATGAGATACTTGTATGATCAGTTGGTGCATATACTGTAAATGCAGGTTTTCATGTTTGTCAGTACTCAGTAGTCTATGGTGCCATCTCTAGTGCTCTACTTTTGTGATTTGTGGAGTCTTCTTTTCTAGATATTAATAAACAGTTGTTCTTTTATTATGCAGGTCATATGATGTTTTGCAAGGTTATCCTCTTGTATTCAAATTGGTTCCATCAGTTGCTGTCATTATATTTGCCATATGGGGTCTCGCACCACTTATGCGTCTGAGCAGAAACCTAATCCTTAGTGTATGTTTATCCGCATGTCTGTTCATCATTGTTTATATAGTAATTGTAGTTAAATTTTGCCTTCATTCTGGATTGGGATGTACACTTGATAATATTAACTAGTTTTTCATAACCTCCTGCAGAAGAATGATAGCAGCTGGAAAAAGAGTAACACACACTATGTTACAAACTCATATATTCAACCTTTGCTCCTATGGACGGGAGCAATGCTCATTTGCAGGTGTCCTTGTGTTGTAATTTTGTGGTTATCTCTAAGTTTTATCTTTTCATGAGAAGTATTAAACAGATCAGGAATAGGGATGGCAATGGGGCGGGTTGTGGATGAGAATCACAATACCATCCCCAGGGTCATTTTCTACCCTCATCCCCGCCCCAATCTTCAATATATTTTATTCCCCGTCCCCAACCCCATTGGGGACTATGCCTCCAAACCCACCCCAAATCCCCAATAAGAATTTAATAAATAAATAAAATTTTCTCATATTGCCTTTTTAAAAATCAAAATCTACAACAAATAAATTTAAAATATGATTAAATTCATAAATCATAATTCAGTGAGTGCAAAAGTCAAAACATCATTAAAGTAAAAGTGTAGTTATTAAAGTAAAGTAGTAAATGTATATATTTGTAATTTATATTATAAAAAATAAATTAAAATATATATAAGTTAAAATATGTATATATTATTGGGGCATGTTTGGGGATGGGGATCACAATACCATCCCCGCCCCATCCCCAATCTTAGATAGTGGGGATTGGGGGTCCCCATCCCCATTCCCCATTTGTCGCCGAATTCTTCCCCCATTAGGAGTGGGTATCCAATGGAGCTCCTCCTCGCTGGAGATTTTTGTCATCCCTACAAAGGAAGAAGCTAAATACAATCCCGCTTCAGCACCATCACCACCGTGTGCCAAACATGAACCTTGTATAAAATTGACTTCATGGAATATGTGTTTGAAGGATAACTGACGTGAAAGCTTTTTGGATCCTGAAAATATCTTTAACGTACAATAGACAATAACTTTGAGCCTCTAAGGAATGCCATAAAGGCCATTGATGCAACCTTCTGATTCAGTATGGAGAAGGTCTACCGTTCTTGCTTCAATTAGACTTTTCCTTAGTGGCTTAATGCAATGCCTTGGGGCTATTCATACAAGAGTTCCAGTGCTTGATCGAGGGTAAAGTTGTAATCGAGTACTGATAGTTAACTTATTAAATTAAGATGGGCTAATTTATGTTTAGTCCTTGTAGTATGTCTTCATCATCGTTTCAGTACCTGACTTTCTAATTTAATCACAAATCTTCCCGAACTGCACAATTTCAGTTCAATAGGTTCATTCTGTCCATTTCCTCCGCTAGCTGATGACGTGTCAGTTATGTACATGCCAACTCAGCACCACATAAGCCAAGAAACTTATAAACCGACGAGAATGCGAATAGAAATTCAAGTTATAAGTAGCTTAGAACCAAACAACGCGGTCAGAACAATGAAGCAAATGACATGATTTTGTAGGAATGAAATAAAGCAACAAGTCAAGGAAGAAGTCAAGTCAACAAAATCTGTTTCACACCAGAACACGTGTCACACGATGACTACTCAGCAAGAATGAAGTTAGAGAAATTAGTTACGCTAAAACAGAAACTGTTAAGCATTGCTTAGTGTGTCAGCAAATCAGTTACAATCGTTTACTATATAAACCCATGTAATCAGCTTTGTGTAATCATTCTCTAGCAAAATTAATACAGATTCATCTTCGTCTTCATCTCTCTTCCTCTATCTGTTATTTCTCTTAGTCTTTCACTCTTTCTGCAAATCCCTAAATCTCAACAGATTCATCATCCATGCCTCCAATTAATTCCGATGCAAAATCAAAGAAAAAAAAAATATTAAGGCAAACTAACCAGAATTAAACCCTTTATCGATGGTAGATCATTCTAGTTCCTATCGCACGGTCTGATCTCAATCCCTTGCACGGTCTGGTTGCTTCATCTCCAACCAGCCCTCTGCTGTTTCCTTTGGAAAATGCTGATCATCACTGATTCCTCTCTCGGGATGCACCAGAAAGGCAGTGTGCTTTAGGTCTCCTCCATCAACAATTTCTCTCAAACTAGGGCTTTCATAATCAAAGCCATAATCCCTTGCAGAAACCGCCACCACCACAGGATAGTTGTCAAATCCCCATGCACTTTCAGTAAACTTGTACACAAGATAAGCTTTATATAGAGTTGATGGGGTAAGCATGCGTATAGCAATTCTCCCACGAATTTCAAACTAACCAACCCACTGAAGCTCAGCTACTTCCTCCAACCTGTTCAAATTCACTTGTGTACTTCACTCACATTCTCATTTTAATTTAAAACCCATTGAAAAAACTTGGGGATGAAATTAAGAATTTTACAAACCTGGTGCTAGGCAGAGTAATCCATTGCCAATATCGAGGAGTATCGCCCCAAGAAATCCGAAGGCGCTTTGCAGCTATCATGTAACATTTCTTTCCAGTCCATTTTTCCAGAGAAAAGCTCTACATGATATGCATTAGTTAATGCCATCGTATATGCATTGTTGCAATTGTTACAATGGTTAGAACTTGGTCAATACCTAAAGCTAGCTAGCACCATTTTTGTTACTATTAATGTGACTAGGCATTCACAATATGACAATATATAGAAATGCACAGATAGAACTCTGAAATTTTTGGTTCTCCTATCAGGCTAACCTACAATTGTACAATCTATAACAAGAGATCAAGACCATATATGAAACTATAGATGCAATATTATATCCGCAATCCCAAATGTTCCAAACTTCTAATAATTTAAGAGTCAATGCCATTCATATCAAGCAACCAAAGGATCGATACACCCATTCAATTTAAGATTCTCGTTGCATCCAACATTAATGTTGAACAACATAAGAGTGTGTTTGGATGAGAAAAAAAATGATGGAATTTAATTGAAAGTGAGGATTTCATAATTCCTGAAAGCCAATTCCCTCGTTTGGCATTATCAGATTGGAAATTTTAAATTTCTTTGTG
>BDJD01006888.1:7469-59971 GCA_002564525.1 Rosa multiflora
GTTTTGTATTTAATTAGTTATGTATTTAGTTTTCCTTAAAGATTTAAATTTTAGAAAATTAGTGTACTTATTAGTCATTTTGCATTTGGGTAATATAGTCTTTCAATAATTCAAATATTTGTAGGGTGAACAAAGAAAATGGTAGGGTGGCAATAGCCGCTATCAAAATATATTATTAAACAAATATAAAAGCGAAGACCTCAAGATGAATGGTTTAGGAAACACTCTATCAGCAAATCCAATAATGAATTACGTATATGTAAGCACAATATTGTTCACCTAGTCAGTAATTGATCAAGAAATTTATGCTCAATCACCATTGGTTGTAAATCTAACCGTGGAAAACAAAATAACTCAA
Organism: Rosa multiflora; assembly: GCA_002564525.1. Lineage (NCBI taxonomy): Eukaryota > Viridiplantae > Streptophyta > Magnoliopsida > Rosales > Rosaceae > Rosa > Rosa multiflora. The sequence goes on from BDJD01006888.1 coordinate 7,828, forward strand.
CTTAAAAAATAATTATTTCCACCATTGAATTTACATCCAAATGTGGTTGAGCATAATTTTCTTGACCGATCAGTAATTGACAAGGTGAACACCATTGTTTATTAACAGATAGAGGTGCATGCACAATCTATAATCTTTTCCTTTTTCTTTTTTTGGTTAGAACGGGGACTGAAAAGAGAAAACTCTCCGACCCTTATTTATTGAGAAAAATAGAAGAAAAAAAATTACAACTTAAGAGGAGAAAAAAGACCTGCCTCATAAAAACAATCAGATAGACATTAGAAATAACATAGACAACTTAATTAACATATTCGAATAATGTACTACCTGCATTCGGCAGAGGAGGTCACTACAAGCCTGGACCTGGTGACGATTGTTGTAAAAACTTAGTCGAACTTCTTCGACCTCTGCTAGCTCTTCAGGTGTGCCGGCAGCCGAGTCAAACTCCCATGTTTGTCTCCCATAGAAGTTGTTTGTGCTAAACAAGTAAGGACTGTAAGGGTCATTATTTGCACCTTCATTTCCAAACCTAAGCTTCCACATTTTTCTAGTTTAATTCTCTGCAGTGATTAGTGATAGAACAAGCAGGTAAGCTTCTAGCCTTCCATATATATAGCTAGAGCCTAGAGGTATAGAAGTAAGTATGAGGACGTATAGGTATATATAGCTAGAGCCTAGAGGAGTAGGAAATAGATACAAGTACGTATAGGCCGGCACTACTCGAATCTTTGATATGAATCCATTAAGGAGCCTTGTGTGGAGGTCTGTAGCTTCTCTACCTCTTGAATTTATAATTATATTTCTTTTTTTGCTTACTTCACCCATGGGAGCCTTTCTAATGAGGACTTTTGTGTGAGACCTACTTTTTGATCATATTTTCGCAAATCAACCATTAGATGTTTAGATATTTGTGTAGATCATTTATGTAATTTTTCAACCCAATTGAAAATCGTTAAGACATTAACATTCGTGATGTATTAGTTATGAACATGAACTGTTATGTTTGACAAATTTGTAACATTTAGCAATTTGAAAGAAAATTTTCAAAAGTGATCTACTCATGCATGCATACACCCAAAACCGTTGATTAGAAAGTTCTCAACTAGTCCTTATTAGAATTATAATCATTAAAATGATTGTGGATTTATCATCACCCAGCACTAGAAGTGATTGTTGAATTACTATAACGTGTTGCCTGTACGTGAAGACTCCTTTCACAGAATCGTCGTTGTCTCCTCCTGTTTAGAAATTGAAGCGAAGAAATCCTCTCTCCTCAATTTGGTTTGCAGAAGACCAGCTATTAGGACTGAAGCCTAACTGTGTTCACAAACTCCATGAAATTAGAAATTGTTCCTAATTGTTATCAACTACATATGATCACTCCCTTAATTACAAACTATATGTCCAACTTTGGCACAACAATTTTGATAAAGAGTTTTATGAATCAAGGCCAGTCCTGAGATTGTAAAAGCCTTAGGCAAAGAATTAAAGTGTGGTATCACTTAAAGTTTAAATAATTTTAATCTACGTTATGGTCCTAGATTTAACCAAGCTATACAATTTTAATTTTGAACCTAAATTTGTCAAAGCCGATGTGGCAGACAGGTGGATCAGGCCCACAAGACATAATGAACGATCATGGTTGAATGACCACGACATAATGAATAACCGCGGTTGAATAGCCACAACATAATGAATAGCCGTGGTTGACTAGCTGTGACATAATGAATGACTGCGGCGTATTGACGATCTACAAAAACTAGCTAAAGTAGCTAAAAAGTTATTTTAGCTAGCCACTTTAGAATTACGTCTGCATCAATGCTCTCTATTTTAGCTAGGTTTGAATTTATATTATTTTTTAAATGAAGATTAAATAGTTTAAATGTATTTATAAATTACATAAAATAACTTAAAATGAATGTTTTAAATTATAGAGAGTCTCATCCCGTTCTCTATATTTAGGAGCGAGATAGCTAAAAATTATAATAGAGAGGCACTTAGGAGTATGGTGCAGCTGCTAAAATAGATAAAAAGCTAAACATGCTCTCTAAAATAGCTAAGGAATTAGAATAGAGACCGCTAAATCCAGCAAATTTAGAAATATGTCTACATCAGTGCTCTCTATTTAACTAGTTTTGAATTTATATTAATTTTTAAATAAATATTAAAATAGTTTAAATGTATTTATAAATTACATAAAATAAGTCAAAATGAATATTTTAAATTATAGAGAGCCTCAACTCATTCTCAATATTTAGAAGCGAGATAGCTAAAATTTATAATGGAGAGCTACCTAAGAGTCTGGTGCAGCTAGGTTAAATCTAGTGTAAACTATCTTGAGTTAGCAGCTAACAACATTTTCCCGAATTGATGTAAACTATCTTGAGTTAATAGGTTGCTTGTCAGTGGGCTCTAATTAAAGAACCATTCTAGTTACAATATCCATACTGTAAAAATAATATAATTTGTAAATACATATAAACTATTTAATCTTCAGTTAAAAAATAATATAAATTCAAAACTTGCTAAAATAGAGAGCACTGATACAGATGCATATATTTCTAAAATGACTAGTCAAAATGACTTTTTAGCTACTTTGGTTAAAATTTGACTCAAAAATGGCTAGTTTTGCTAAAGATGCTCTTAGCTGCTAAAATAGATAAAAAAAAAAATAAAAAAAAAACTATACATGCTCTCCAAAATAACTAAATGGGAGAATTTTTTGAACAGTACCTGAACTAAAGGCCACTGTGAATTAACGTGCCTCACTTTACACTAACTACACTTTGGTACCTGGATTATAAAACCCGACTACATTTAAATACACGCCGTTAATTACTCTGTTAATCTTATGTCATTATTCAATTTTTAGAGGTTAGTTTGGTATTTTCACTCTCTTTCTCTCTCTCTCTCAATTCGATTTCCACTGGGAGATCCCATTTTGACCCAGAATTTACAAAAGACCCAGCCATGGAGGAAAAGTTGTTGCCAAGACGTAATTGCTAGTGCGAATTCTCAAGCTGGGCAAATGCTGAGATCCTAGAGCCCATTGGGGAGATTGGCTCCACGCTCCTCAGTAACATCCTTCCAGGAGATTGAACTCCAAATTGAGCTTGTAAAAGAGGATGATCAACATTTTTCGGTGACATACCATTGGTATTCATGGGTGATAACATGCTCTGCTGTTGTTGAAATTGATTTAGTATAGTTGATTTGTGTGTAGGTGAGAAAAAAGAAGCAGCTGTATGGTCTGAAATCAAGGTGAAGAGAAGAATTTAGCAGAAAATAGTTTGTGGAGAAGATCTGGGCACTCTTCATTTGCTATCTTCGAATCCCTTTTAGTTTTGTTGCATTTTGAAGCCGATGATATACTGTTGAAGAACTTACGAAACAGCTCCTCTATACTAGCCCATCCAAATCTGTAAAACCGCCATAACGATCAACACCACCGTCAGAGACCTCCTCCTCCTGCGGCCGACGAACGACATTACCGAAAAATATGTTCTTCGCTACATAAATTATTAAAGCCCTGCCCCGACCTCTTTCCTCCAAATCGCTGATGCAAACAATTCTCCAATCCACTGCAGATATGGCTACTGTCCTTCACCTATTCGCCTCGTGGCCTTGAAGTACCTCCACAATCCTCACCACTACGCCGCCTCCAGCAAAGCCTTCTCCAACAAGTGCTTCTACAGCCGAGGGAGGTCCGATTCGTGCAATGGACAACCCATGATGACCAAATTTTTTTTTTTCGTTTTTATTTAACAAAAATGATTTTCCAAAGATGGATCTACGGTCAAGATTCCACCACCAATTTTCTTTTCTTTTTTATGTAAAAATAATAATTTTCTAAAGACGGATAGTCAAGAGACAATTTTACCCTAAAAAATATGCCACATGGCATGCCAACTAACGGAGTTATTGACAGCGTGTACCAAACACTACTACAATAAGTTAATCAGACGACAGATATTTCGAGTTGTGTGATGACCAGCCTCACTGTGGTCTAAACGAGTGTTGTGTGATTGAAAAATCACAATACTTTGCTTAACAGAATACCTGTTTCTATTGTGTGAATTCTGCGCAGGCATGTGCCTGGCATGGCATGCGTGGGGATGTGTCGACACATTCAGATAACAGAAGAATGAATCCGCCATTGTCTGAGATTCATAACACACAACAGATATAACTCATTATTTGTAGTCTAAGGTATGTAACACACAAAAGATATTACTCATTCTTTGTTGTCTGAGATTAATAACACACAACTGAAGTGAAATTATCTCCCTTGTCTGTTGATTACTCAGACAACAGAGATGATTTCATTTTTGTTGTGTGTTATGAATCTCACACAACAGAACTTTGTTTTCTTTTGTTGTTGGTTGTTAGTTCACACAACGACTATATTTGGTTTGTTGTGGTGTGAATATTGTAATCAGATTGGCTAATAGCCAATTACTGTTGTAGGAGAATCCTTAATTTTGAACTCGTTTACAATCATACAATACATTGTTTTGTACTGTGTTGTATGAGATCAATGCCAGGTGAAATCATACAAAATCAATTCTAGAGATTATTACCAATGAACAATAATTTTATATTAATGCTAAAAGTAACTTTGATACATCAAAACAAACTCCAATCGATTCACTATATACAATTTTATAAGCATTTAAACATTTCATTGAACTAAGCCTTTCAATTTCATAAGCTATACAAGATTGTGTTCGATCGTCACCCACAAGCAATGCTGCAATACGAGCAATCCAATTTCCATTTTGTGCAGCATATGCTTGAGGATTCTGATGGAAAAGTTCATTATCTTGTGCAGCATTAGCTCTAGATTCATCTCCTACGTGGAATCTTAGGCCTGAATCCACACCCAACTTGGATGCCAAGGACAGTTGCCTTTGCTGCTGTGTCAACATCATATTTCTGCAAAAAAAAAGAAGAACATGGCAGAAACACAAACAAAGAAAGTTAGGTCTAGTTTCTAACTTTTGGCAGATGATCCATTACAATACCAACGTGATCTTAGACACCTGAAAACCTTATTTTTAATGCTTTTGCATCCTCTCAGAGATACAAGCATGCACAAGACCTTATTTTTATGTCTTCATTGAATCAATTAGAGTAAACCAAATGCATGTGGTCAAGACGAAGTCTAACAAAATAATGCACAACATCACATTCGACATACTAGTACGTAATTGTGAATCCAGCATACTACGAATATACTTACCAAGGATACTACTGGGACTGGTACTGAAAGCAGCTGATTCCGGTATTGCTTTTTATGCTTTCTAACAGATTCTAGCTCCTTGAGAACACAAATCCAGCATCACAAACATGTTTGCAGGCCAACCAATTTCAAGAGAGAATTCTAATTTTAATGGAAAGTAAATAAATATTTGTTTCTCACCCATATCCCTCACTTGATGTCCTGATTGACGCTCAAGATGAGTCCACAATTTTGTTAGTCGAGGTAGCTGGTATTCCATCTGTGCCAATGTAACATAGAAACATCACAATTATCACTGTGACTAGATAATGTACCAAATAAGAGCATTCCTAGCTATTTATACATGAACCAAAAACATTCATATTCTCAATGGCTCTTAGCCTTCAACTGCCTTTGGCTTCAATAAAACTTGGAAGGACCTGCTTCAATTGCTTTATACTTTCTGCATATTTAAGATCATCAGGAATGTGATCAACTTCCTTCATTGCACACAAGGCCCCAGTTTCTCTGCAATATATTTAGAAGAAGTAATTAGCAGAAGAAATGCTTTAAGGAAACACCAAATCAGCTAGACAGATACCAGGGAAACAATTGTCCACAGTTACAAATGCTTTAAACTCATAAATAAAAGCATGAGTACAAGGGACCATCTAATTCAGTGGACCTTAGACTACCATATATCTATGATAATAACATGAGGCAAAATAAGGACAGGGCCAGTAACAATGGAGAAATATTTGCTCATGTTTAGAGAGCAGAACCTAAGAATACACTAGCATTATATATTCATAAACTAGGCACCATTCAGATGTTTCTCAAGTAATTTGTTGCATGCTCCACTCATCAATCTATCTGATTACACATTGAAATATTTGAAATTATTGCCACCAAACCAAGTTTACCAGAGGACTGGGAATCATACAAAGAAAATGCTTATGCATTTTGACTTCCAACAAAAACAATATACCTTCTTTAGCACCACCTTATCACCCTTGTCTTTAACCAAGTCCAACTCCTCAAATCAAAGACCTAAATTGTAATTCAAATCAGTGACTACGGGACACTGCATATAGAAATATATATATAGAGAACATTAAGTTTGAACATAGACCTTCAACCAAAAATTTAAAAAAATACAAATATATATATATATATATATATATATAGCAATCGATACAAACCACAATTTGTTGTCAATCCTTCAGTAACCAACACGGAAACAAAAGCTCCCAATCACCAAAATCTGCTTAAAACTTGACCATCTAGGTACCGAGACAAAGCTAAACTCTATATTCTAATACTGCAATGCGCACTCATATACTCACTATCTTAAAACACAAAAAACACTTGCAAAGTCTGTAACAAATGTGCATTGCTCACAGCTCAAAAAGCCACACATAAAAAAAAAAGTAACATTCCTGATTTTCAGATCAGTAACTGTATCAAGAGGACATTCAATTTTCACTCTTTCTCTTTCACGCTTGTCATTCCATAGCTTGACCTCTATTTTACTAATGTATATACCTATAGAAGAGCTCTTAGGTACGCGACTGAAGAAAAAATCGCATATAGAGAAGAGGACAGGACACTCGCAAAGAACTTTATTCACTGAAGAAAAGATCACATATAGAGCATACAAAGGAAAGTATGAGACTTTTATCACTCACTCAACAACAGAAAGACAGAGAGAAAGTATAGATACCAGATACCATAACAATCAGTGAATTCTTACAATGATATAGTCTGATTATGAAAAACATTATATATATATATATAACTCTTACAAAGAGTTCTTTGGCTCGGCGAAATAGAAAGAGACATAGAGCAATACATATCAAAGAAGAGAGATCATGCAGATACATATTAAAGCATCAAAGTCAAAATAGTGTGAGAAATATAATGAAGCACCCTAACATGTACCAATGATAGAGCACAGAGCTACAAAGAAATGATAATGGATCCATATTTTGATAGTAACAAATCAATAAAATTTGCTTTGTAAAATAAAGTTTCACACAAATTTTCAGACCAAAGTAAGCAAACATAAGGGAACCTATATCCAATCACAAGTCACCCAAATAACAACTCCCATATCCAAGCACCTTACTGTTGATGACGTGAGGTAACATTTTCACACAACTTCTTAGCAAGCACATAGCCAAGTGAAGGAAATGTGTATTAAATAAATTCAAGGGAGCTTTTGTCAGTAAAATTTAATTGCTTTTACTTCAAAACAGAGAAAAATGGTAGCTGCAGGACTTTCTGGTCCCCAAAGCCATACGCACAATTCAAAAGACTACAAGTTCATGACCCCTCCGTTCCTATAAATCTTAGGAAATAACAGTTAATATTTTACAGAAAACATATTTAATTAAAAAAAAAAGGAAGTATAACACGAGGGACAAGAAGTTCCCTCTAAAATATAGCCTGTCATAATCAACGAGAGTAGTTCATTAAGCATGTTGTATTCAGACCAACCCCAAAACTTTGTGGACCAAATGATGCTCTAATACAATGCATACCGTGCATACAATCTTAAAAGAATTAAATTCAAGTTTCTACCTAAAGGGATGAAAATAAATGGAAGAAAAAGGAAAGAGGGAAATTAACAGTAACCTTCCTTATGATGAAATACTGCAAGGTACAAGAAATTCAAGCTCATTCTACATTAGAAACAAGATATGGCAAGGTTTACCTCATCCACACAAAGACATGATGGTTCTTTCACTAGCTCTAAGACACCTTTTATTAAGGGCTAAATACTAGTTACTACCCTATGGTTTAGGTCCAAAATCAATTCAGTCCCTGGACTTCTAATTTTATCAAAAACACCCATGCAGTTTCAATTTTGATCTAATAGGTCCAATCTATTAGTCTTCCAATAATTAAGTCATTTATGTTGTTGACGTGGCTCATATATGACCTATATATGTTTTATGATGTGGTGTTGAGGTGACATGCATAGTCAATTTAGAAATCTATCAAATAAAAAAATTTCATCAAATAATCCAACTATAAGTTGAACCTATAGTAGAATATTAACGAATTGGACCTATTAGATCAAAATTGAAAGTACATGGGTGTTTTTGATGAAATTAGAAGTCCAGGGACTGAATTGATTTTGGACCTAAAAGAATATTGATAACCTAGTTAAGCAATAGCCAACACCCAAATAACAATTTAGTTACTGAGCAATATGAACTGAGCAAAACAAAACAAAACAAAACAAAACAAAAAACTTAAGGTAGCAAATTGGGTAATTTTGAAAACATAAGGTAACAAATTGGCAGAAATAATACTTAATATAGAAAATAGGCTAATTGTGAAAATCTAAGGTAGCAAATTGGCTGAAATAAAACGTATTGTAGCAAATTGACACCAATGTGAAACCTAGCGTAGCAAATTGGCTATTAAGCCAATAAATAAATAAAATGGGCAGGTATCACTTCCATTGAAACAATTCCTCATTGAAATCCATTTAAATTATTAGAATTTTAACGTGTAATCGGGGGGATATTTTTAATTAAAGTCTACTTTTAATTAGAAAGAAAAAAGTAGTTTTAGTTTATTAGTTTTTAATTGCATTTAACCAAAATGGTTAGTCTTTGGTCAAGTAGAAAATCAACCTTCATTGAATGAGGAATAGTAGGTAGCAACCTTTCCCATCCACATTCTCTTTCTACCTTTTCCATTTATTAACTTACATTGGCCATCTTAGGTGTACAGCCGCACTTGTGCGGTTGGATAATTTCAAGTTATAATTCTTCTATTTCTCATCTGTGTCCTTTTTGTAATAGTCATACAGAAACGATTGATCACTTATTTATAAACAATATACCTTTTCATCACAGGTTGGGCCTCTTACTACTCGACTTTTTCTTTTTCTTTTTTAAAGAATCTTAATTACTACCCTACCTAATCTTTTGTCTTGGGCATATTCATTTATTTCTTAGCTAGAGCACATTAGTAATCTTAATTGTTCTTTTGATCTTCTTTCTAAAATTCTTATTCTTATTTCTATATGGCACTCTAGAAATAATGTCATCTTTAAGAATTAAAATATTCCCCCTATTAAATCAAATTTTTTTTGCTGCTCTTTTTGCTAATCAATATTCTCAGTCTCATCTTAAGGTTATGCAGCTTTTGGTATTATTTTGAAATGTTATCTTATGGCTTATTGTAATTTAGGGTTTAGGCACTATGTCCTCCCCCCCCCCCCCCCCCCCCAATCCGGCGGTGTTTTCTATGGTTTCATTAATGATTATGGCTTAAGGGCAGCCGTTTTGGCCCAACCCAAAAAAAAAAAAACTTTAGCTGTGTAACGGATGAGGAGATCAGAGTAGCTGCTTTCCAAATACATCCATCTAAGTCGCCTAGCCTGGATCAAATGTCTCCGTTTTTCTTCCAAAAGTATTGGACTATGGTTGGAAGTGATATTTGCCGTGCGGGCCGCTTTTTTTTTTTTTAACTTCTGGCACTACTCTAATTCATGAGGTTAATTTTACTCATATAACTTTGATTCTGAAAGTACAAGAGCCTAAGGATATGACAGATCTACGGCCCATAGCTTTTTGTAATGTTGTTTATCGTATTTGCTCGAAAGTGTTGCCAAATAAGCTGAAAGGTTTGTTGGGGAAGATGATTTCTCCGTTGCAGAGTGGTTTCATCCAAGGATGGTTGATTTCAGATAACACATTAGTGGGAACAGAGGTAGCTCATTTCTTATATATTGAGAGAAAGGGGGCATCAGAACATTTTTCCTTGAAGTTAACTTTGGACATCAGTAAGGCTTATGACTGTAATAACCCGAATTTTTGTATAATCGAGAAATAGAATTAATTCAAACAATTATTCGCTCGGGAAACTTCGATTCAAGGGTTCACTTTTTATCCGTTAGGATTCTGTGAAAACTTCCTTCATGAAATTCATAGAGCACGTCGATACAAGTTCGTGCATATGCGAAACACAAAAATCGGAGTTCGTATGAAGAAGTTATCGCATTCGGGAAAACTTTTCATTTTTGTATAAATGATGAAAATTTCTGAAAATTGCAAAAAGGACATATTTCCATTTTCGGAAACTCATTTCTCTCTCTTCTCTCCCGTGCCAGAAAATCGCCTCTGACTTCTTCCTGCAATATCTTCGCCGTCTGGCCACCGTTGGACGCGCCACCACCTCTAATAGCTTCGTCTCTTCCCCTTCCGTACCTATCTGTAGCTTTACAGCCTATCTCCGTCGCTACACAAAGTTGCAAGGAAAACCCGATCCAAGAACTTAATTTGAGTCAACGGCGATTTCTCCCTCCTCCGGCCATCATAGCTCGAGCCACCTACCATTTCGTGAAACCCAAAAGATGGTGATCATGCTCTCCAAGTGATTTGAACCTAGAAGGAGAATCGAAGCAAAACGTGAAACGGGATAAAAATCAATCTACAAACTGTTGAGGTAGATTTCGACCCTCTTTACTTCGATTCAAGCTTTGTGATAGTTAAGAAAGTTTTTAGCCTCGTTGAGAGGAAGAATAGCATATAGGTTTCACCACCTATCTCTGTGGTTGACGGCGGCGGCTTCCGGCCACCTCAGAGGTAATTTTTGTCCTCATTATGATCTACTAGTCGATACGAGCATGTTGATATATAGTTTGTAATTTTTGGAGATCGTATGAGCATGTTAGGATTTTAAGGTTTTTGGTTAGATCATTTTTCGATCCGTGAGAATTCAGCTGTCCGATCGACCTGTAACTTTGATATTTTGATCGTAGAAGTATTCCGGAGATCTAGCTTGGTGGTCACGGATGAAGTTTTGCCTCGATTGGCATTACTTTCAGAATTTTAGTTCAACGGGGGTTCTAACTTTAATCTTATTGTACTTAGATGATTGATGGAGCGTATTCGATACCTTATCTGCTGTAAGAGAAGACGCAATAGGATTTAAAGGTGAGTAAATCTCACGTGATTTATTTATGAACAGATTTACTTAATAGTCAAAATTATGTGATAAATTGTAAATCGTTTTCGGAAATGAATATTTGTTTTGAATGATATGAACTCGATCGACTATGGTTCATAGGACTGCGGTTCACAGGTATGGTAAAATGAGTTTTTAAGTATAAAAATGATTTTCTCGAATTTTGCAATTGTGAACTATAGTTGGTATTAGTGGCATTCATGAGTGAATGACTATGTGTGTGTGTGTGTGTGTGTGTGTGTATTTACGTGAAATATATATGTATTGGTGGTTTATTTGGATGCCAGAAATATTTGTGAGTGAGTTCTTATTAGTGTTTTGAGGTATGACCTTGCGGGAAACAATATATTTTGGTAAATTGTATTTTCTATTGTTTTGAAAAGGGTTTGAAGATTTGGGAGTCACAGGTTGTGATTTCTCTTTTTTGGTGATTTGAAACATTTTGGGTCTAGTGTGACTCGTTTAAAAGTTTTGATCTAAGGGTCAGGTTGGCCTAAAGATATGGGGCTGCAGTTTGTAACCTCAGTGCAGGAATATTGGGATTTCACACCTTTGGCCGGGCAAGTGGATACAATCAATTAGAGCTCTAGTTTATCTGCCGTTGTACTATCATGGGGCATAACTTTGTGTTATGGCACTTGTGGGTATGTGTTTTTAAAAGAGAGTTTCAGGGTGTACTTTCTTTTATTGTCCAGGTTGGACCGAGGTTTACATATTGATTTGTTAGGTTAACATTTAATATGATTTGGTCACGATGTGACTTGTGTTGTTTCTTTTTGGAAAAGAATATTGGACTTTAAGGAAGTGTGGTGTGTGTTTCTTTTCCTTGAGTTGAAAGGTTTTTCTCGTTATTCGCGTGAGTTTTTGATTTCCTTATTTATTCTCTTTTTCATTCTATTGTTTGATTTTAACGTAATCTCCTGAACTAAATTATATACAGGGATTACTATGAATTTATTTGTGTGCCTTTTGGTGATCTCCTGAACTAATTTCTATGCAGGGATTACTGGTTGTATTTAATTTAAATTGTGAGTACAATTGTGCTTATTTAGGTTTGCTCACACGAGCTTGCAAAAGCTTACCAGGTTTGTCATTTCAGCCCGTTGCACTATTCCATGGTATAGGGGTTATTGTGTAGGTTAGAATATCAAAGAATCGTCGTCGAAGCTGAGGCCTACTTTCTGTAGCTTGGACATAGAAGTGTATTGGTTTTAGTCTTTCGCTGTAGAGAGTTGGTGAGCGTATTTACTTATTGAATTGTAATCCAGTTTAAATTGTAAACTCTTTGTAATGTAATATGTGACTCTAAAGAACAAGTCCGTATTGCTGTCGGTGAGCTCGGATGCTTTATGGCTTAGTTTAAAATGAAAATTTCTCTATGTGTTTTCTTGTGATTGTTATGTTTTCGAGTTTCAATTTTGAATTTATTTATTCAAAATTTGGGACATGACAATGACAAGCATCAAAACAATGAGTTAATAGCAAATGGGGAAGTTCGAGGTTATGTAAAGCCAACTAGGGGCTGCAAGGGGATCCATTATCACCATATTTGTTCATTTATTGTGGACAGGGTCTGCCTTCGTTGATTTTACATTTTGTGCATCAGCAGTGGTTGCATGGTATTCGAATTAATTTCATGCACCAATTTTACATCATGATCATTTACTTTTTACAGATGGTAGTTTTTTGTTTGGAACTGCAACTAAGGAAGAATGCCAGCAGTTTCAAAATATATTGTACACATATGAAATTGCTTCAGGGCAGTGTGTAAATTTGCAAAAGAGAGAAGTGGCTTTTAGTAGGGGAATATATGAATAGACAAGAATTTCTGGCTAGTACGTTGGGAGTCAAGCTTGTGGAGAAACACGAAAGATATTTGTTTCTATCCATACATGTAGGGAGGAAAAAATCAGCTTCCATTAGTTATTTGAAAGAAAAGCTTACGAAGAAGGTAGTGAGCTGGAGAGCTAAGTTGTTAAGTGGTGCGGGTAAGAAGATATTAATCAAAGCAGTGGGGCAATCTGTTCCAATGTATGTGTTGAACTGTTATAAGCTACCAGTAGGGTTATGTGATGACTTGCATCAGTTATGTACAAGGTTTTGGTAGGGAGACTCAGAGGACAAGAAAAAAATCCATTGAAGATCTTGGGATTAATTGTGTATCTCAAAGCAGGATGGTGGTTTGGGGTTTAAAAACCTACACTGGTTTAATTTAGCGATGCTGGCCAAACAGAGTTGGCTATTGCTACAAACTCCAGATTCTCTTATAGCAAGGTTGTACAAGGCTATTTATTTTCCAACTAATGAATATGAGAATGCTAAGTTAGGGAATACATTTTCTTTCTCTTGGTGTAGTATATGGGAAGCACGCCAAGTACTTCTTCGACGGCTAAGATGGTAGGTTATTGAGGGATTTCAAATAGAAATATAAAAGCATAACTAGATCCCTGATGTATACTCGCGCTGCCCATCTTCTCCACCCTCCCGAGATGCCCCTAGATTTGTTGCGGAGCTTATTGATCCTGTTACTCGAACTTGGGATTTAAATATCATTCAGAGGCATTTCAATCAAGCTGACATTGAGTTGATACTCATCATACCGCTAAGTCGGTCTACCGGTGGTGACAAACAGGTGTGGAATTTTAACAAAAAAGGCTTCTTTACAACTAATAGTACCTACCATGTAGCAATTTGGCACTTGGCTTGGTCCTTGCTCCTAAACCCTCTGTAGATCCCTTAAGGGTGGTGTGGAAGGCAATTTGGAGTGCCAAAGTACCCGGTAAGGTGGATTTGCATGCATGGAGATTGGTGAGCAATATCTTACCTACTCGGGTTAGCCGTAGTATTAAAGGCTACAATGGTGCTTTGGATTGTAGTTTATGTGCTCATAATTATGAAGACAGTTTGCATTTGTTCATTAATTGCCCACAAGCATGTGAGGTGTGGAGTAGAACTGGTGTGAGCTGGCAGGGACCGGCCATTGCTTCTATTCAAGAGTGGTTTCTGGCCATAGTACTGACACTATCTAAAGAAGAGCTAAACAAGGTTCTGATGTTGCTTTGGGGAATATGGAAGAATAGGAATGCCCAAGTGTGGGAGCAGAAAGGTAAACATCCGTTTGAAACTTTGTTGTTAACTATTGGATGGTATGAAGAGTTTAAGAAGTATAATGCTAGCCCTCACGGATAAAGCCAGTAACCTGCACATTGGAAGGCTCCAGCAACAGGCCGATATAAAATGAATTGCGATGGAGAGTATCAAGCATCTTCTAGACGGGGAGGAATGGGTTGTGTTCTGCGTAATGATGTGGGTAGTTTCATAGCTGGACAGATGAAACCATATGCTCTACTCACATCACCATTTCATGCCGATCTACTAGCACTTCGAGATGGTATTCTACTTGCCCAGTCTTTGCACCATGAAGAGGTAATTTTTGAAAGTGATTGCTCACTTTTGGTTCAAGCTATTAACTCTCATTCTCAAGATTGTTGACTATGAATTTGTTGATCAAGGAGGTTAGGCAATTGTTGCAAGGCCATTATGGTTTTAGTGTTACTCATGTTCGACAAGAAACCAATGTAGTTGCCCATACTTTAGCTTCTCATGCTTTAAGAAATAGTGACAGTCAAGTATGGTTTGTACTAGCTCCCGACATTATAAGGGATGCCATTCGAAACGATGTAATCGTTATCGGATTTAATGAAACTACTTTTCAAAAAAAGATCAATTATTTTCAACTATTTAACTTTTACACATAAATTATGTTGTGTTAAAAATTATAGGTGTAATTTCATGCTTTCAAATTGTCCAAACTTTCAATCCATATAATTGAAAAAATGAGATGTATAAAATTAAATGTCTATAACTGTTATTTTGTTAGTGTATATCAATTTTATCTCATTTTACAACAAGTACTTATGCTATGAAGTTTGTTCAACATTCTTTTCATAAGACTAAAAAATAATATTGATCAAATAAGCATCTCTTATAGCTTCATTCAAAATTTCCATACTTTTATCAAGATTTCCGTTTTTTTTTTTTCAAATATTTACCGATATCGAAATTTTCTTAATATTTCCATCGAAAGTAATATCCTTTTTTTGAACCATCGATATTTTGGACCTTGAATATACTTTATTGATTGTGCATGTGTGCAAATTAGTTTAACTCACTTTGCTGATGCTCAATTTGTATGTTTTCAATCGAGCTCAAGTTCAGCTCAACCTAGAGATGTATAGTTTTTTGAGTTAGTTCAAGCTAATTAACTTGGGTGCATGGTGAGTTTTAAGAAGTTCGAGTAGAGGGAGGGAGAGGAAGAAGGGTTTCTGGGCCTTGTGTTTAATTTTATGAAAAACTTGGAGATCAAAGACTAAAAGAGTTGACAAGTTGGCGAGGACATCACTTTGTTGAAAAGTACATGTACTAAATAAATTTGTCTAAACAATTGCAGATGCTAAGAGAGAGAAACTTTAAGCAGGAAATTCCTCTAGTAAGAATTGGGGAAGGTGATGACATTACATTTGATCAGGCCACAGCTGCCTATAGGAGGGTTGCTACCTTTTGGAATGCCTTGCAATCACCCCATGGTCATTGGCCTGCTAAAATTGCTGGCGTAAATTTTTTTTGTCCTCCGGCTTTTGGTAAGCGTGCAAAAAAAGTCGATAAATTTTGACGGTAACAAAATGAGTAGATGACAGTAAATGTTGGGTCTCTGGTGAAAATTTATTTCACAGCTAACTGATTATGATCCTTGTTCTTGATATGCAGGTAATGAGTTTATACTCAATGGGATATCTCAATGTTGTTTTCTCTGCAGAGCATAAGAAGGAAATCTACAATCATCATAATGAAGATGGTGGGTGGGGATTGCACATAGCAGGGCCTAGTATATGATGTTCACCACATGTCTCAACTACTGTATGATGTGTTTAAGAATAAAAGATTCGAGAGAGATTGATGAGAGAATTGTGAGTTTCATTATTGAGAATATGAACCCTATATATAGGGATTACAAAGTACATATTCTAATGGTACAGAGAAAACTATTCTAAATAGGACTAGGAATTTTAGAACATTCTCTCCTATTACAATCATGGAACTAATCCTAGTTTGATTAGGCACACATAAGTCGATTTCCTTCAACACTCCCCCATGTGCCACTCAAACTTGGTGGTGACGCTTCATCTGTTGCCGCGTTAAAAACCTTGCTAGAGTGAAAAACCATGTGGGACAAAAAACAAGCTTGAGGAGGAGAAGAAGAGTACAACACGTCCTTCACTCTTCGAGATCGAACATGTAGACATCATAACTCCCCCTGATGTCGATATCTTCCCCTGATTGCTATAATCGTGGGAGTTCGGATAACTTTCTCAATCCGATGCTCTTCACATGTTTCTCAAAGGTGGATTTAGGTAACGACTTAGTGAATAAGTCCGCTACATTATCCTCTGATTGGATTTGATTCACTTCAATCTTTAGAAGTGATTGTTGTTGCCGATTATAAAAGAACTTAGGCGATATATGCTTGGTGTTGTCACCCTTGATGAAACCAAACTTCATTTGCTCAATACAAGCTGCATTATCCTCATAAATGCATGTAGGTCCATCCGTGGTAGTCTTCAAACCACAACTTTCTCCAATATGTCTAATTACATACCTTAGCCATATACATTCACGAATGGCTTCATGTAGAGTAATAATCTCTGCATGATTTGAGGAAGTAGCAATGAGGGTCTGTTTTGTAGACCTCTAAGATATCGCAGTGCTTCCCATGGTAAAGACATAACCCATTTGGGAGCAACCTTTATGGGGGTCAGAAAGGTACCCTGCATTAGCAAAACCCATAAAACATCATTGTCATTTTGATGAAGTGGAGGAGGAGGACGCCGACCACCTTGGACATCGGCGGCATGGCCGGCGGTCATACTATGGACTGCGGCATCTTGCCTCTTGGGGTACAATCCCAATTTTCTGTGATTCCTATTTTCTCTGTAGGGATAAAATAGGCCCATATCAATCGTACCTCTCAAGTATCGAAAGATTGTCTTTACACCAATCCAATGACAGCGTGTTGGCGTAGAGCTATGTGAAGCTAACAAATTCACTGCGAATGAGATATCCGGTGTTATGCATTGAGCTAAGTATAATAATGCGCCTATTGCACCTAAATAGGGCACTTCGGCCTCTAATAACTCTTCGTCCTCATCCTTTGGACGAAACGGATCTTTTCCAGGTTCAAGACTACGGCCAATCAAGTAGTACTTACAAGCTTTTTTTTATTTTCATTAAAGCGCCTTAGTAATTTCTGAGTATACGCTGACTGATGGATCATAATGCCATCACTACGGTGCTCGATTTCTAATCCAATATAAAACCATGTCTTCCCAAGATCTTTCATCTCAAATTTGGATTTCAGGTACTTAGCAGTTTCTCTTAACTCATCTAGAGTTCCAATTAGGTTTATGTCATCGACATAAACTGCTATAATTGCAAATCTGGAACTTGTCCTTTTAATAGACACGCATGGGCATATTTCATTGTTGACATATCCCTTCCCAATCAAGTAGTCACTTAGACAGTTATACCACATCCATCCGAATTGTTTCAATCCATATAGTGAGCGTTTCAATCTTATAGGAAACGCGCTCCGTGGTTTAGAGCTACTTGATTTGGGTAATTGAAGTCCATCTGGAACCTTCATAGATATCTCTGAATCTAGTTCCCAAAGACATATGCTGTAACCACATCCATAAGCTGCATGTCAAGTTTTTCAGAAACTACCAAATTGACAAGGAAGCGGAACGTGATTACATCCATTACGGGAGAATATGTCTCCTCATAGTCGATTCTAGGGCGTTGTGAGAAACCTTGCACCACGAGGCGGGCTTTATATATAACCACCTCATTTTTCTCATTACACTTTCTAACAAAGACCCATTTATGGCCAACAGGCTTTATATATCTGGGGGTGTCTGCATTATAGGCCCAAATACTTGTCTCTTTGCTAGTGAATTCAATTCGGCCTGGATCGTATCTTTCCATTTACGCCAATCTGCTCTTCATTAACATTCTTCAACAGAGTGAGGTTCGATATCATTATATTCTATAATTCTTTTACAACATGATTTGCAAAGGCATCATCAATAGCAATAGAATTCTATCCATCATCTCATCTACACTACTGTAATTCATGGAGATCTCTCTATTCTTTGGAATTGGTTCTAACATTGGAGCGTCCCCCAATGATGTCTCTTGGACATAACCATAATCCGGAATATTCTCATGAGATGGATTATTTACATCGATGATTAATGGATTATTTTGTGCCAAAGTCGCTTTCTTCCTTGGGTGAGAATCCATCGAACCTATGGGCCTCCCACACTTCCTAGCATGGGCCGTGGGCCTAGCCACAACGTCACCATGGGAGGGGACATTGGCGCCATGCTCAGGTACCCTTGAGATGGCATCATGTCCTCTAATTTTAGGGACATCAATCCTTGCAGGCACATTTGCAGCAGGTATATGTGATCTCGTCACTTTAGAGATATCAGAAAACGTATCAGACATCTATTCTGCTACGTTATGAAGATCAAGAATTCTCCGTACTTCAATTTCGGGCTGTGCAATTAGGGGATCAAGATGAGACAAAGTGGAGATAGACCACGACAATTCATGTTATTCTTATTGAACATTTATGTTCGTATCTCCCCCTAACGACTGGAAGATTGTCTCATCAAAGTGACAATCTGCAAATCTAGCTATAAAGAGATCGCCTGTCAAGGGTTTTAAGTAGCGAACAATGGTTGGAGAATCATATCAAACATAAATGCCTAATCGTCATTGAGGACCCATTTTGGTGCACTGTGGCGGCGCAATTAGCACATAAACTGCACACCCAAATATGGGTAAATGTGAGACGTCATGCTGATATCCAGTCACCATCTGGGACACAGAGAAGGGTTGAGTGGCAGTAGGCCTCTGACGAATAAGCACAGCTGCATGCAATATTGCATAGCCCCAAGCAGAAATAGGGAGATTGGTGCGCATTACTAATGCTCTGGCAACCATTTGTAGTAGTTTAATGGCGGCTTCTGCGAGACCATTTTAGGTGTGAACCTGAGGAACTAGATGTTCAACTTCAATCCTAATGGACATGCAATAATCATCAAAAAAAATTTGATGTAAACTCCCCATCATAGTCTAGTCTTATAGACTTAATAGAATGATCAGGGTGGTGAGCCCTTAACTTAATAATTTGGGCTAGGAGTTTAGCAAATGCAATGTTCCTTGTGGACAATAGCATGACATGTGACTAGCGTGTCGATGCATCAACCAACACCATAAAATATCTAATTGGTCCGCAAGGCGGTTGAATAGGTCCACAAATATCACCTTGGATTCATTGCAAGAATGGTATATTTTCTTTAGTGTCCTTTGCATAGGATGGTCTCGATCCTAATTTTGCTAAAGAGCAGGCTTTGCAGAATGAATGATGGGCATTAGAAACAACCAATGAGGATTTTGGTTGAGTCATGAAGTCACAATGGACTTTAGAAGTAGGAATTGGAGTCAAATGAGCATAGGTGGCGTCAAAGCCACCCTTGGGCAGCACGACAGTGGCGCCGGCCTGTGATGGCCAGTTTTGGAGAGGGACGGTGCCGTGAGGCGCATGGGCTCCTCTGTGGTCCAAAATCTGATTTTTACTTCTTTTCGTTCGAAAGAATGGATGTCCGTGTGAATTTTTTAATATATGGATCATCATATCACTACCTGGGTGTCCCAAATGATTGTGCCAAAGCCTATATGTGTCGGAATCCATAGATCATCTCTCATAACATCATTGGATTCAATAATTCGAATAGTGGTTGCATATAACCCACTAGATCGACACATAAGTTTCTCTAAGAGTACTCTTTTATGTCCATAGTCATTAGAGGTGATGCAAAGGAACTCTTGTCCATTCTCACAATGTGTTTCCACATCAAAACCAATGGCTCTTATATCTTTGAAGCTCAATAGGGTTCTTCCAGCCCTAGGAGCATAAAGAGCTTCAGTGACATTTATATTTGTGCCATTAGGCAACATAAATTGGGCTGGTCCTCTACCATGAATCAATTGTGATGATCAAGCCATTGTAGTCACAGAAGATCGAGTAGGCATCATCCATAGGAATAATTGCCTATTTCGAAGGATTGTATGTGTAGTTGCACTATCCACGAGGCATTCTAGCTCTCCAGGAAACATACTGAAAAATAATAAAGTTCGAAATTAAAATATGTCTGAGACATTTCAAAAAAAAAAAATCGATACTTTATTAATAAAATAGCCAATGATTACATCAAAGTTTCTTGACCAAAATCTAATCCAAAAGAAAAATCAAACCGTAGACAAATTGTAGTCACTCAATCCATTCGTTAACTCCAATTTAGTTGTGACCAGGTACGGTAAGGCGAGATTTTGGTGGAGCATTGCTCACTTTTAAAACCGTTCTCTCAGTTCAAACCTTTCCTAGACATCACAATTACTCTTGGATGAGCCTAGTGAGAAAGAGTTAATACAATAAGTCATTTTATTGATTTAAGGCATAATTGCCATTACATAATTCTTGGAAAAATAAAGGATACTAATTAAAATCTGTAGCATCCTTATGCAATTCTTTGTCAGATTTGAAGTCCGCTATTGTGAGGTTGACATCATTGTCATCACCATCATCTCCTTCTTCGGCAAGATAGACTTCTTGCTCTCTTAGGTCACTATATGCCTTGTAACGCGCAACTAATTGATTGCTTGCATTGCATTGCTTGAACCAATGCTCACTTGATCCACATCGATGACACACATCATTGTGATTGCCTCCCTTTAATTGAGGTGCATTGTTTGCACTCGGTTGGCATCCCCTAGAGGGATTGACGCCATTCCAACGGCCTTGGATGGCTTCACCACGTCCTGGAGCCCCACGGCCTCCTCTCCCACGTTGCCATGTATTACCACGTGTCTGTGCTTCATTTTGACGATTACCTTCCTTTGTAGGGTGGTTGTATGGACCAATACATCCGTTTTGTCCCTTATTTTTAGGGTTCCTCCCCTTGCTCCCTCCTTTGGGTGCATTATTATAATTCACCTCTTGAATGCTCTTAGTTCCGATTGGCCTTGAATTATAATTCTTCACGAGGATATTATCATGTTTTTCAGCTACGAACATAACATTGATGAGCTGATGAAATCTCGTGATTCGCCTAGCATTGTAGTCACCTCTGTATTGCTTGGGTACCAAAATTGCTGAGACGGGGAAAGGTGGAAAGGGTTTTCTCAATTAGCTCTTGCTCCATGACGGGTTGTCCACAGAACCACAACATGGTTTTGAGGTGTAGTGCTTTTGAATTATATCCAGCTACGGACTTGAAGTCGACGAATCGTAGATTGTTTCATTGAACCTTCAAGTCGGGGAGGAAGGAGTCCTTGACATTACCAAAGCGCTCTTCTAGCGCAACCCATAATTCGTTATCATCCTTGATCTCCATGTATTCCAAGCGGAGTGATTTATCCATGTGGTGTCTCATCAAGATGAGAGCGGTGGCATTATTTGTAGCCGTACGCTCAAATATAAGCGTAAGGTTTGGTGCTTGAATTACGGGTAGGATCCCTTCTGAAGTGAGATAGTTTTCAACATCCGTGACCCAACTATGATATTCTGAGCCAGTTGAGTCAAGTATTGGAAAGTCGAGCTTCAGTTTCGACATCCTGAAAACAAGAAGAAGAAGTATATTAGTTTCGGAGTTAAAACTTCCACAACAACTAATAAATTATAAGATTTCCGAGCAATGCTACCAAGAAATCGATTTCCAAGAAATTTTGGATTAGACCGAAACAATGATGTTTATATGGTCATAAATTGATGCTTACGGACGCTCTTAGTTCGTTTATAGCATGAATCCCCACGATTCTGCTTTTCAAGAATCGAACCCACGTTATAAGAAAGGTGGGATGTAGAAGAAGGGAGGTTGCAAGTCCCCGAGAAAAAGAAGAAGAAAGTAAATTTCAAAAGTAGGAACTTTAATTTTAAAAACTTGTTTGTTTGGAGCTTGAAACCTTGAAATCTTGAACTTCTAGTTGATGTAGCTTAAGTGGGAAGGCCTTGGATGGCTTGATGGTGTGCGGCAGGTGTATGGATAGCAGCAAGCAGTTGCTGCTGAAGATGGGGGCCGAGAGTTGCCTTGCGGAAGCGCTGCAGGAGCAGCAAGAGCATGGGCGAGAGATGGCAGTAGGCGCACTGGCGTGCAGGGAGGGCTGCGAGGGCAGCAGGCATGCGGCAGAGCTGCAAGGGTAGCAGGAGGTAGGCTAGCGCAGGCTAGGTGTAGATGTGGTGAAGTTAATGGTGAGGAAGATTTCAGTTTGGGGTTTTGAATTTTTGTGGTTAGGGCTCGTGTTGATAACGTATTTTTCTGATAACGTGTTTAAAAATAAAGGATTCGAGAAAGATTGATGAGAGAATTGTGTGTTTCATTATTGAGAATAGGAGTCCTATATATAGGGATTACAAAATACATGTTCTAATGGTACAAGGAAAACTATTCGAATAGGACTAGGAATTCTAGAACATTCTCTCCTATTACAATCATGGAACTAATCCTAGTTTGATTAGGCACACATTAGTCGATTTCCTTCAACATGATGCATATTCTTGGAGAAGGTACTGAGGGTGGTCGACATAATGCCTGTGCAAGGGCCCATAAATGGATTCTTGACTGCAATGGTGCACAATATTCTGCTTCATGGGGAAAGACCTGGATTGGCCATATGAAATACTAGAAAGCGAGCTAGCTTTTATGCTGGATTTGTATCATGCATGATATCGTTGGCTGAGTTTACTTGTTGTGTTACAGATACTTGGTGTTTATGATCGGGAAGGAAGCAACCCTATATACCCCTGGAGTTTTGGACTTACCCCACTCTGCTTCCTTTTCATCCATGTAAAAACAAATATAATTAGTCTGCAAAATTTTATTCAGTACTTTCTGTTTCTTATTAGTACCACTTCACATGTGCATTGCAGCAAAGATGTTGTGCTACTGTAGGTTAACTTACCTACCCATGTCCTACTTTTATGCAAAAAAATTTGTTGGCCCAATCACTCCTCTGGTTGAACAATTGTGACAAGAAATTTACTGTGAACCTTACAGTGAAATTAAGTGGAATAAAGTGCGCCATCATTGTGCAAAGGCGACTCTATGTTTTGGTGGCTTAGTCCATACCATTATGCAAGCTTAAACAAAGTGGTATACATATTATTTGATTAATGAAGGAAGATAACTACTATCCTCATGGAAGGGTACAATGTTTTATGTGGAACACTCTTTACCATGTTTGTGAGCCTCTTCTTGCTTGGTGGCCTTTAAGAAGATCAGAGACAATGCTATTCAATTTACCATTGACCAAATCCATTATGAAGATGAGAACTGTCGCTACATTACCATTGGATGTATCGAAAAGGTGAGAGCTAGCCTCATCATAGGTGATTGGGTGTATATATGTTCCTACTGGTTAATTCTAATGATCTAATAATGGATGCCATTTCATTTGGACAGCCATTGATGATGCTTGCCTGTTGGGTTGAGGATCCTAACAGAGAAGCTTTTAAGAAGCATCTTCCTAGACTTGATGATTATATTTGGCTTGGTGAAGATGGAATCAAGATTCAGAGTTTTAGTAGCCAGACTTGGGATTGTTCTCTTGCAATCCAAGTTTTGCTCGTTGGGAATCTCCATAATGAATTTGGACCTGTACTTAAGAAAGCACATGACTTCCTAAAGATATCCCAGGTATCATATTTAACTATTTAGCCTTGTTAGTGAATCCAATTCAGCCTGGATCGCATATCTCCATTTAGGCTAATCCGCTCTTCGTTGACATTCTTCAACAAAGTGAGGTTCAATATCATTATGTTCTATGATTCCTTGAGCAATAGAATATGCAAACACATCATCAAGGATAATAAAGTTTCTCTTCAACGTCTCATGTACACTAGTGTAATTCATGGAGATCTCTCATTCTCTAGAATTGGTTTTGAGATTGGAGCATCCCCCAATGATGTCTCTTAGACATAACCATAATCTGGAATATCTTCATGAGACCGATTATCTATATCGATGATTAATGAATCTTTTTGTGCCAAGCATGCTTTCTTTCTTGAACAAGAATCCATCGAATATTAAGGCCTCCCTCGTTTCCTTGCAGGGAGGTTGGCCTTAGCCACAATGCCATCTCTACTAGGGACGGCGGCGCCATGCCTTTCTCCCCTAGGTATGGCGTCATATCCTCCACTTTTGGGGATATCAATCCTTGCAGGTACGTTTGCAGCAGGTATGTGTGATCTCGTCACTTTAGCGATATCAGAAAACTCATCAAGCATCGAATCTGCTACTTTCTGAAGATAGAGAATTCTCCGCACTTCAATTTCAAACTGTGCGGTTCAGGGATCAAGATGAGACAAAGTGGGGACAGACCACGACAATTCCTATCGTTCCTATTGAATATTAGTGTTCTTATCTCCCCTAACGACGGGAAGACTATCTCATCAAAGTGACAATCCTCAAATCTAGTGGTAAAGAGATCGCCTGTCAAGGGTTCTAAGTAGCAGATAGTGGTTGGAGATTCATATCCAACATAAATGCCTAATCATCTTTGAGGACCCATTTTGGTGCGCTGTGGCGGCGTTATTAGCACATAAACTGCACACCCAAATATGCGTAAGTGTCAGACATCAAGCTCATATCCAGTAACCATCTGGGAGGCAGAAAAAGGTTGAGTGGCGGTAGGCCTCAGACGAATAAGCACGGCTGCATGCAATATTGCATAGCCCTAAGAAGAAACAGGGAGATTGGTGTGCATAACCAATGTTCTAGCAACCATTTGAAGTCTTTTAATGGCGGCTTCTACGAGGCCATTTTGGGTGTGAACATGAGGAACATGATGTTCAACCTCAATCCCAATGGACATGCAATAATCATCAAAAGTTTTTGATGTAAACTCCTCAGCGTTGTCAAGATGTATTGACTTAATCAGATGATCAGGGTGGTGAGCCCTTAATTTAATAATTTGCGCGAGAAGTTTAGCAACTGCAGCGTTCCTTGTGGACAATAGCATGACATGTGACCAGCGTGTCGATGCATCAACCAACACCATAAAATATCTAAATGGTGCGCAAGATGGTTGAATAGGTCCACAAATATCACCTTGGATTCTTTGTAAGAATGGGATATTTTCTTTAGTATCCTTTGCATAGGATGGTTTAGATCCTAACTTTGCTAAAGAGTAGACTTTGCAAAATGAAAGATAAGCTATAGAAGTAGAAAATTGGGCCAAGGAGGCATTGGTGGCGTCAAAGCCAACTTTGGGCCGCAGGGGGTAGGCGGCTCCAGCCAATGATGGCCGGTTTTGCATAGGAGAGGTGCCATATGGCGCGAGTGCCCTTCCTTCGACTGAATTTTGGATTTGACTTTTTTTTTGTTTTGAAAAATGGATGTTTGTGTGAAGTCTTTAGTATACGGATCATCATATCACGACCTGGGTGCCCCAAACGGTCATGCCAAAGCCTATATGTGTCAGAATCCCATAAGTCGTCTCTCATGACATGGTTGGTGTAATACCCCGAAAAAATCCAAATTAAATTCCATGGTTTTTTAGAAATGATTTCGCAGTAGTGGGAGCGAGTACGAAGCTTGGAGAAGTTGTGGAATTATTTCGAACGATTTTATTTTTGAAACCGAACATTATTTAGAGTTACGACAAATCGACTTTTGATACGTACGAAATTTGGGAAAATTTCCTTCATGAAAGTTCTAGAGCTCGTCGATACGAGTCCGTGCTTATGCGGAACACAAGGATCGGAATTTGTATGAATTAGTTATCGCATTTAGAAGAATTTCCAAGTTTAGTATATATATTTTTGGAAACTATCCCCATTTAGGGTTTCCATTTCTGTCAGCCATTTTCTTCCTCTTCTCTTTCGTTTTTTTTCTCTCTCTCTCTCTCTCTCTCGGCCGAAACGAGCTCAAAGCAGAGTAATTCTTCACCAGCCGATCTCTCCCTCCTCAGGCCACCTCAAGACGTCGAACCACCTCCATTAGCTTCGCCTCGACCTTGCGCAGCTGCTAGTGGCAGCCTTGCACCGCAACACGATCGGAAGCGGCGGCGGTGGACTTGGCTCCGTTTTGAGCCGATTTCGAGTCGATCTCGATATCTTGAGCTACAGGCCACCAATTATCGTGATTTTTGTCTCATTGGACTCACCTCAACTTCTTGAACAAGCACCAAGAAGGACCGGACCTGGGTAGATCGATTTCACGTTCGTCGGAGCTCAACCCTTCTAGATTGAAAAACAACCTTTCGATCCTGATATCTCGAGTTGCAGACCACTATTCCTTGTGATTCTTGGCCTGGTGAAATCGCCTTGAGTTTCTGAACAAGTATCCAGAAGGGATCGAGGCGAGTGGTGGAAGTTTTTACGTCGAACTGGAGCTCGCCGGTTTCTGGAAAATTTCCGGCCAAACCGGACTGTTTTAGGTAGTTTTTGACCACTTCGTTTCTTTTTCTGACTTCGAGTTAGTTATGAAAGTTGCTCAAAAAGATTAAACGAAGAGGAAATGCCCGGCCCCGACACCATAGGCGGTGGTCGGCGGTGGATCTGTCCCTAACTCCGGCGGCCTTTTCCGGCCACCTCCGGAGATTCCAAGGGCAGTTTCTGCCCATTTTTATGTTCTACATGTCGATCCGATCATTTCTATATATAGCATGTAAATTTTGGAGATTGTATGATTAAGTTATGAATTTTACAATTTCGATCGATTTCGATCGTTCGATTTGTGATCTGTGAAGATCGGATCGTCCAATCGACTTGTAGTTTTGATATATTGATCGTAGGATTGTCCCGATGACTTTGTGTGGTCACGGGTGAAGATCCGACCATTGGATCTTCGTATAAGTGCATTTTATGAATTGTGTTCTAAGTTGAGGCCGTATTTGATTAGGTGATTGACGGTTTGAGTTGGCGGACGATTGTGAATCGTATTTTCAGCTGTTGAGATGACGCAGTAGGATTAGAGGTTAGTAAATCTCACATGGTTCATTTACGAACCGTATTTTCTTATTGCACGATTAATTGCTATGCATGAAAAATGGTTTTAAGGAATGATTTTTTAAGTATATAAAAAATGAATTTCTTGGTTTTTACTCCGTGTGAACTATAGTTGGTATTAGTGGTCATTCCTAAGTGGATGATTACATATATATATATATATATATATATATATTTACATGATTATATATGGAATGGTGTGACATTGAGGTGTGTGTGGAATTGTGATAGCTTGTTATGATATGATATTGTTTGTGCAATTGCCATGATTAATTGTGATAATGATGATTGATGAATGTTTGTGATAAGTATGTTGACCTTGTGAGTTGAATAGAAAGTAGAGAATATAGGGTTCCGAGGACCAAATGGTCTAAGGTTCTTCGGTTTAATGATAACCGGAGTGTATGTGTTCTAAGGACAGGGGAAAGGTCCAAAGTTTGATGGTTAAATGCTAACCGAAGTATATTGTTATGAGGACAAGGAGGTCCAAAGTTCGAGGGTTATTAAGTTAACCTGGGAATATGTTGTTACTTGAACCTAGGCCAAGGTGACAGGTACGACGTAGTTAGAGCTCTAACGTGTTGTGGGATAGGACCGAAGTGGTAATATTTGTGGTTAGGAGATTGAGGGAATGTATTCCTTGTTGTTTTCCCGTGAGTTGGTTTGACGTTTTCTTTGTGGATGTTGAGATTGTTGGTTGTTTACTTGAGTTAAAAGAATTGTGATTTAATAAATCAATCGTTCATTTCTTTTTTTACTCATGAGATTTGCAAAAAGCTTACCGGGTTTTGTGTTGTTGCAATCCCGGTACACTATTTAAACGGTGTAGCTGATAATCCTGCAGGTCAGGATAATCAGGGTGGAGAGCGAGCTGAGTAGGGCAGCAGGGTTGAGGTCAGCACTTGGTCTGTTTGGTGTGTTTGAAGACTCTTTTGAGCCCAACGTTTTATTTATGTTGGTATTGTAATATTTGACCTGAGAGATAGTTTGCTACGAGGTTTGTGTTATGGTTTGTGAGATGTTGGTTTATAAAAAAAAAAATCAGGATGATATTTGTATTGGTTATTATATTCATGTTTCGGATTTGAATTTATTATTCAAATTCGGGGCGTGACAGTTGGATTCAATGATTCGGATATTGGTTGCATACAACCCACTAGAGCAACATATAAGTTTCTCTAATACTCGTTTATATCCGTAGTCATTAGAGGTAATGCAAAGGAATTCTTGTCCATTCTCACAATGTGTTTCCACATGAAAACCATTGGCTCTTCTATCTTTAAAACTCAATAGGGTTCTTCCGGCCCTAGGAGCATATAAAGCTTCGGTGACATTAATGTTTGTGCCATTTGGCAACATAAATTGGGCTGGTCTCTACCATGAATCAATTTAGATGATCTAGCCATTGTAGTCACAGAAGATCGAGTAGGCGTCATCCATAGAAAAAGTTGCCTACTTCGAAGAATAGTATGTGTGGTTGCACTATTCATGAGGCATTCTAGCTCTCCAGGAAACATACTGGAAAATAATAAAGTTCGGAATTAAAATATATCCAAGACATTAAATAATAAAACGATACTTTATTAATAAAAATAGTCAATGATTACATCAAAGTTTCTTAACCAAAGTCTAATCCAAAAAATAAAAATCAAACTTAGACAAATTGTAGTCACTCAATCCATTTGGTAACTCCAATTTAGTTGTGACCAAGTATGGTAAGGTGAGATTTTGGTGGAGCAAAGCTCTCTTTTAAAACCGCTCTCTCAGTTCAAACATTTCCTAGACATCATAATTAATTGGGTGAGCCTAGTGAGAAAGAGTTAAAAACAAAATGTCATTTATTGACTAAGGCATAATTGCCATTACATAATACTTGGAAAATAAAAAGGACTAATCCAATCAAAGTCTCCGGCATCCTTGTGCACTTCATCTCCAGCTTTGAAGTCCTCTATGGTGAGATTGACGTCTTCACCATCTTCTTCTTCTTCTTCAAGGTAGACTTCTTGCTCCATTAGGTGCCTGTAAGCCTTGTATTTTGCAGCTAGTTGCTCGCTTGCTATGTATTGTTTGAACCAATGCTCACTTGATCCACATCGATGACACACATCATTGTGCTTGCCTCCCATTAATTGAGGTGCACGTTGTGGACGTTCTCTAGGAGGGTTGGCGCCACCATCACGGCCCATGGCGCCACTACCAAAGCCGGCGGAACCACGGCCACCTCTCTCACGTGTGGCGACACCACCACATGTACCCGCTCCAGTGTGGCGGTTACCTTCCTTGTTAGGGAGGTTATATGGACCCACACGCCCATCATGTCCCTTATTCTTAGGGTTCCGCTCCTTGCACCCTCCTTTGGGTGCATTATAGTTCGCCTCATGAATGCTTTTAGTTCCAACGGGCCTTGAATTATAATTCTTCACGAGTATGTTATCATGTTTTTCAACAACGGACATAACATTGATAAGCCTATTAAACCTCGTGATCCATCCAACATTATATTCTTTTCGATATTTCTTTGATACCAAGATTGTTGAGATGGGGAAGGTGGAGATAATTTTCTCAATTAGCGCTTGCTCCATGACAAGCTGTCCACAAAACCTCAACATAGATTTGAGGCGAAGAGCTTCTGAATTATATTCATCAACAGTTTTGAAGTCAACAACACACAGGTTGCTGTATTGGACCTTCAAATCAGGGAGGAGGGAATCTTGGACATTGCTAAAACACTCTTCTAGCGCTACCCATAATTCTCTTGCACCTCTGATAGACATATACTCCAAACGGAGTGATTTATCCATGTGTCGTCACATCAAGATGACTGCTCGAGCATTCTTAGTGGCTATAAGCTCGAAAAAGAGATCCGGATTTGGTGGCCAGATTACGGGTAATATCCCGAAAGAAGTGAGGTGGTTCTCAAAGTCGGTTACCCAGCTATGGTATTCCAAACCCGTTGAGTCAAGCATGAGAAAGTCGAGTCTTGGTTCATTCGACATCCTGAAAATAAGAAGAAGAAATATATTAGTATCGGAGTAAAATCACTAATAATAAGATTTTCGAGCTGTGCTACCAAGAAATCAATTTCCAAGTTTATTTGGATTAGACCGAAACAATAATGTTTAATATGGTCAAAGATCGATGCATGCGGACGCTCTTAGTCCGACGATCACGAACGCTCTGAGTTCGTATTCCGCTTATTAAATAATCGAACCCACGTTATAGAAAGGTGGGATGGAGGATAAGGGCCGGTTGCAAATCCTCGAATAAAATAAAGAAATTTAAAAGACAAGAAAGCGGGAACTTTAATCCAAAAACTTACTTGTTGATTCAGGGCTTGAGAACACGCGTATGTTTATGCAGGCGTGTTAGAGCAGCGAGGCAGCAGCAGGTGCGTGGGGATGCGAGGTAGGCAGCAGCGTGCGCGGGAGGCAGGCTGCAGGAGTGCACCGGGGGGGGGGGGGGGGGGGGCAGGCTGGCTGGTTGTTAGAGGCAGACACTCGGGCTTGTGGGAGGCAGATGCTAGCGTGGGCTAGCAAGGGTTGCCCAGGGCTGCAGGGGCAGCGGGCACAAGGGTGCGCAGGGACTGCAGGGGCAGCAGGCACACAGGTGAGCAGAGGCTGCGAGGGTAGTAGGCACGGGGTGTGCAAGGGCTGTGGGGGTAGCAGACAAGGGGGTGCGCAGAGGCTGCGGGGACAGCAGGCACGGGGCTGCAGCAGGCGGTGTGGCTAGCTCGGGCTAGGGCTTGTACGTGGCAGCTTTGGTGAGGAGTGTTTTCGGGTTTTTTAGGGTTTTGGTTTTTAGGGCTAGGGCTCGTGCTGATAACGTGTTGTAGGAAAATATGATTCGAGAGAATGATGAGAGAAAATAGTGTGTTCTATTATTGATAATAGGAGCCCTTTATATAGGGATTTACAAAGTACATACAAGGTAACAGAATCAGAATATAACTAGGAAATCTAGAACCTTCTCCTATCACAACTCTAGAACTAAACCCTAGTTTGAAGAGGCACACAAGATGTCAACATCCTTCAACAAATAGTAAATAAACAATGAAATACACGAAAAAAAAAAAAGACAAATAAATAGATTTTGAGCACTTTTTTCCTTATGGGTCAAGAACCCTTTCTAATAAAAAGGAAAAGAAGGTAGTTTGTATTTTTCTTTTTCTTTTCACTTTTGTGATCGAGGATCAAGTTCAAATAGGTGAGGTGCATTGCCCAGTTTGATGTATTTGTTGTTGAGTTAATAAAATTGCTATTTCAATCAAAATAATTTAACCATTTAAAGATGGAGTTTACTTTAAAAGATACATGTATTATACATAAACACACATGTATTGTATACACCTGTTCCCTGCCTACAAGATTATGAGGATCTCCAAGCTCTAAG
This sequence comes from Rosa multiflora, assembly GCA_002564525.1. Taxonomy (NCBI): domain Eukaryota; kingdom Viridiplantae; phylum Streptophyta; class Magnoliopsida; order Rosales; family Rosaceae; genus Rosa; species Rosa multiflora. The sequence continues at coordinate 39,558 of BDJD01006888.1, forward strand.
TGCAATTGGACATGGTTGTTGTTCCATGGCTAAGCTTAGCCTCGGTCCTCCTTGTCTTGGATGCCTTGTGTTGAATTTCAAGAACTAGGAGCAACTTCAATAGCTGAATTCTTTCTTGCCTAAGAGACTCGCCTTCAGGGGAAAACAAAACACACTAGTACGAACATAAAACAAATCTTAACTATAGCATGAGCGGCGAGGGCTACATTAAGGAGAATAGTAAACAGAAGAAACTAGATTGGAAAAACTTGTTTTTATCAAAAAAACAAATAGGAATTCTATCGTTCTTTCTCATATTAATTTCTCACAAAGTATATATTCGAGTTTTACAAACACGTACATCTAGTCATCTACACATCTATCCAAAAGGAGGGAAGGGAACGATATTCTCCGAGAGCCCAAATTGGGAAGATATTCCTGTATGCTGCATAGTGTAACATGGCATTGACATTGAAAACCCCCATCAGTTCCTGTCAAAAGGATAAAGAGAGGAAAGATGAGTGACATATGATAGTATCCCTGCTGCACAATGCACAGTATATAAAAACAAAACACAGAATGGTACCTGTTGGGGAAAATCTCCATTTTCCAATTGAGAATTAATCAAAAGCTTCGCAGCTCTGTGAATGGGAGTAGGGTCTCTCTCGGCCTATTACCAACAAAACCAAAAGAAAAATATATCAATTTGTCAACTTAGGAGGGGACATATGTTAAGAAGTATAGATACTGGGGAATTGGCTAGCACATAAGATATGAATAAATACAAACCTGTCCCCCATGAATTAATCCCATTAGTCCCATTGCAGTCTGCACCAAATTTGACCGGTCGCCTTGAAGAGGTGTATAGATCTGTACAACCATATCACAGAATAATTTGACTTTACCTGAAGGAAGAATATTATGCTTTCCTTTGGCCAATTATATGTTTAACAACTCAGAACAAATAGCTGAACAGTTAAATACTCGACACTCAAAGTCTTCAAGAATATGCCAATAGACCCCCCCTCATATTCATGTAAAGGGGTAGATGAAAAAGAAAGAAGAAAAAACACCTTGTTGGTACAAGAAGTGTAGCTCTCTCCCCAACCACCATCATTTCTCTGTATTTTGAGTAAAAATTCAACACCTCTGCGTATCGCCTCACAATTTTTGTAAGTTCTACCAGCAGCCTTCAACCCTCGGATTGCAAACCATGTTCCATAGATGAAGCAGATTCCCCACCTTCCATACCTGTGAAAGCAATAGCACTGGTCAATCTACTTTTCCTTCTTTTTTTTGAAACGATCTACTTCTTTTCTTTAATTAACAAAGTTCAAACATAAACATGTCCCAAATATATCAATCAAAGGGAAAAAAAATACCATGAGCCATCAGGTGTCTGCATGTCTTCAAGGTAACATGTTGCATTTGTGATGAAATCATCGATATGTTTCTTTCTATGCCCAGGGTATAACTTCCTGAATAAATCTAATGCTTGAATTGAAGATGAAGTGCACTCAACATACCTGCATGACTCTATAGTTTAGGACTCAACGAATGTATGTCTAGAGATAAGGATTCAAAGAATGAAATGTTTGGTGAAGAAGTTTACTCGTATTCAATGACGACATCCTCGAGAAATTCTACTGGATTGAACCACTGAATAAGGAGGGAAAGTATATGCATGTCAATGTAACGACGCACAATAAAATCACAGAACTTTTTAAATTCTTAGCTCATATATAAGATTTTCTCGGTTTACCTCCAACCATTGTGGAGCTCCTGTTGGCTGCCAGGCTGATACACCACCATTTGGATTCTGATCCAAATGATAAAGATTACTACTTGTGATATAAACAAGAAGTAATGAAAAAATACAAATGAGCTAGATGCTTGAGTTAAGTATATAGATCTATAAAGTTACACATATAGATGCAGTACAAGAGAAACTCATAGATAATTCACACTAGTCCTCACTTGTAGAGAAAGTATGACATTGACAGCATCATACAGGCGCTCATATTCAACTGGTTCACCCACGATTTGCGTCGGCATCATTGAAAGCAATAGGCAACACTGTTATAACACATAATTAACCAGTAAGCAATATATGATTGTTATGAATGAGGCTCAGTCCTCAAATCCAGAAAAGCACAGGATTGAAAAGTCACCTTCAAACACTCTGCAGTACAATCAGACACTTGCCATCCATGATCTCGGTCAGAGAAAGTCCAACCACCTTTAGAAATGTGACGGAACCGAGATAAGAAGTCACCAGAAGGATTATCCCTAATCTATAGTGTCACAAGCGAATAAATATTATAGCCAGCCGAATGTAGAAGAAGAAAATATAGGTTTGATGCTCAAGGTTAACAGAAAACAAGAAGAGGAGGCTTTTAGGACTCATTAAGCATGGAGACCTGAGATTTGTTTAGGAATTCATGTGCTTTCTGAAGTACAGATCCAAGTTCATCAGTGTGATTTCCAGCAAGCAAAGCTTGAACAGAAAGACTAGCATCCCATGCCTGGCTACCAAAACTCTAAGTTCATATGAAGTATCACAATTAGTATATTCTTTGATGGCCCAAGTAGCACTTCCAATAGAGAAGTACAAGTGAAAGCCCGAGTTCAAAGCTGTAGAAAATAGCTATGCAGACCTGCGTAGTTATTCCATCTTCTGCAACCCATATGTAATCTATAACTCTTGCAAGATGCTTCTTAAAGGGTTTTCCATTCGGATCTTCAATCCAGCAAGCAAGCATCATTAACGGCTGCCAAAAACAATTGAGGTTACATTATCAAAAATTAGATTTTTTTACACAATGTCTCCCAACTTTTCCTCAATTAAATATTTGACTACCTTTTCCCCACATCCAATTGTTATGTATCGACTATTTTCATCTTCATAATGAATGTGTTCAATAGTTTCTTGAAGAGCCTTCTCTCTCAACTTATTGAAGGGCCAGCAAGAAAGAAGAGGCTCATAAACCATGTTCAGAGAATCCCACATCAAACATTGAAACTTGCCATGGGGATAGTAGTTATCCTCCTGTACTAAAAAATAGATGAGTCGTTACAAACATCTCATTTTTTATAAAATAATCTGGGGTTCGCATCCAAACCCTTATAAACCCATGGGACCTTGATAAAGTAATCTTCACATCCAACCAATTGGCAATGGATGGAGTGGCCCAAACCCTTATAAACTCATTGGCAAGGTCTCATTTTTCCCATGCGGGATGTATATATTCTCAACACGCCCCCGCACGTGTGGCGAATTTTCAAGCCATACACGTGGACAATTTTTGGGTGACGTGGAGCCCGTGTGGCCGTTAGGCATGCACACGTGGATAACCGGCTCTGATACCATGATAAAGTAATTTGGGGTTCGCATCCAAAACCAATTGGCAATAGATGGAGTGGCCCAAACCCTTATAAACTCATAGGAAAGGTCTCATTTTTCCCATGTGGGATGTATATATTCTCAACAATTTTAGTATGAACTATGAATTAAAGTACAAGGTGCAGATCATATATACTCACCTTTGCACAGAGATGGCGTACTTTGCCCCATTGAATTTCATTGTATGGCTCATTGTACATTTCTTCTCTCAGTTGTAGAATGAGAGGGGTGATGGGGCCAACAAATCTTTTCCCAAACAGATACGATATAGGCAAGTAAGTCAACCGGCAGTAGCAGTACATTTTTGCTGAGCATACAGAAGCTAGATTAGAAACCTACAGAGATAAAACTAAATGTATAGTTCAATAAGGACTAAAAATCTTATCTTCCAAGGCTAGGAAATAATTCAGTTCAAGTCACAACCTTTCTCCTCAACATAGATTAATGGACACGTTTCCTACGGTTATCTAACCGGATAAAGATGGAAATTACTGTAACATGCATCAAACGGATGAACTTACCAAGTTACAGTAAAAAGAAATTGAACAAACCTGGATGCAAAGGGAACAAAGACGGGAAAATCCAAAACTCTGGGGGAATCGGGTTGCATCCCTCCCACTCATACACACCGAGTATCTATAGTGGAAGAAAACTAAATGAGAGAGACTGCATTAAGTCATTGGTTCATAGAGTTGTCAACAAATCCGGTTTTAAAGTTACAAATGAAGAAAAACATAGTTCCGCCAAGAATTTTAGCATATAACCCTTGTGAGAATAGCATATATACTAAGCTGTACTGGTTTAGAAAATTTTCATACAGCCATATAAGTCTTTCCCCAGGATGATGAATGTGTAGCACCACCATGATCAAGAATCCACTTGCGTGCTCTTGCACAAGCGTTGTTTAAACCACCATCGGGTCCTTCTCCAAGAAGACGCATGCAAATGTAATTCAGAAGTGTACAAAACATCATACTAGGGGCCTGTATGTGTAATCCCCACCCACCATCCTCATTCTGCAACGTACAAAACTCTTAAGCTCTACTGATACCATATAGAAAAAGGATGAATATATAGAAATTTAAACAAACATCTGATATGTTCATTTCACAAGATATTTAATTAAGTTCTGTGTACTTTACCTGATGACAGTATATATATCTAAGCATTTCCTTAAAATGCTCTGCAGAGAATACCTTACTAAGATGCCCCGTAATATAGAGCGATATGACCTGCATTTTCATACAAACAAAGAAAAGGTGAAAAGTAGTAGTCAAATCTAATTGCTTCAAAACACAGATGTATTAGTTTCATCTTTAGCATGCTTTGCAATATTATTCCAACTGATTGTTAGGCACATAATGATTTAATTGAACTTTCTGGTTTACCAATTAGTGGCAGAAGAACTGCCCTTAGCTTAACAATTTGTGCATTATTGAGAAATTTTATCAGACAGGTTATTGTGGAATTGCATTGCATACTCACCAAGGGAGGAATATAAAACATGGGACCGGCATTTTCAGCAGGCCAATGGCCGTGAGGTGATTGTAAGGCAGAGTAGAAGGTACCTGCCCTTCTAAATGCAGCGGTGGCCTTTTCATATGTACAGTCCTCACCATCCTCCACCTTTACTTGGGGAATCTTTTGTTTGAACTTTTTCTCTCCCAGAAGCTACAAATTCAATTCGTTAATATTAAAAGAGGAGTATTTTCACTAAATAATCCCTAAAGATTGGACGTAGATGAGAGATTGCATGATCTCATATTAAGCTTATTTCACTAAATAATCCCTAAAGAATGGTCCATCAAAAATGGAAGAAGAAGAAAATAGAGAATTCAGTTTGATTCCAATGATGTTGATATAAGATTTTTGACTGATTCAATGGACAAAATAGCTTCGTTATCTCTAAATTCTTCATTGCTCTACCGTGTCTTTACTCAAATGGCTATTAAATACAATCTATTATGCTTGGCGTCGTTCAATGCAATTTGGGTTGGTGTTCAATACAATTTGGGTTGGTTTACAAAGAACAAAATTCAATTTACAAAATCTTCCTTATTTTTGGCCGTACAATTGTACTGTATATTGTGGTGAAGTAATTATTCTACGATCCCGGACTACCACATAGCATTGCTATGTGGTGATCCGAACAAATAATATCACTTGAATTTAGTGGGGACCTTGCAGGGGATAGAAAAAAAATTAAATGAAGAGAACAATCATAAATAAGTACAACTTTATGAGTCAATGACATCAACATAAAGCACCATGTGTACCATATGGTCCCAGACCATATTATAATTTTCTATTGTGGTGACGTGGTGGACTCACGTGAAAAGTCAAGTATATCTTAACATCTAATATTATAGCAGAGAACCCGGATCTCTTACAACAATATCTCTCTCCATTAAATAGCGACTGTTTCTATCTGTACTATTAATAATGGAGGCTTTTTTTTCTTGTCAAAGGGTTTCACCAAATTTTAAAGTGCCAATAATACCCGAAAATAACATAATTATCAAATCAAGCCAATAAAATATAAGTAGACATAGTGTAAAATTGAAAAAATAACTAAACCAACACTATCTTATGTCCCACAAAAAAAAAACCACTATTCTGTCTAGTTAACCTATTTTTCATGAACCTCACAATATCACCTGCAAGAAACGCAAGCACGTTGCTAGTTACAATAATATCAACAATGAGCCAAGATTTTGCAAATTTTTTTTTAGGGAGATGGTATCTCATCAAATTCAATCAATTTATCAAAATATATTATTAAACAAAGATAAAAGCGAAGACTTCAAGATGAATGGTTAAAGAAACACGCTATCAGCAAATCGAATGATGCATTACGTATTTTTTAGCACAATATTGTTCACCTAGTCAGTAATTGATCAAGAAATTTATGCTCAACCACCATTGGTTGTAAATCTAACAGTGGAAAACAAAATAACTCAACTTAAAAATAATTATTTCCACCATTGAATTTACATCCAAATGTTGTTGAGCATATTGTTTATTAATAGATAGAGGTGCATGCACGATCTATAATCTTTTCCTTTTTCTTTTTTTGGTTAGAACTGGGACTAAAAAGAGAAAACTCTCCAACCCTTATTTATTGTGAAAAATAGAAAGAAAAAAATTACAACCAAAGAGGACAAAAAAGACCTGCCTCATGAAAACAATCAGATAGACATTAGAAATAACACAGACAACTTAATTAACATATTCTAATAATGTACTACCTGCATTCGACAGAGGAGGTCACTACAAGCCTGGACTCGGTGACGATTGTTGTAAAAACTTAGCCGAACTTCTTCCACCTCTGCTCGCTCTTCAGGTGTGCCGGCAGCCGGGTCGAACTCCCATGTTTGCCTCCCATGGAAGTTGTTTGTGCTGAACAAGTAAGGGTCATTATTTGCACCTTCGTCTCCAAACCTAAGCTTCCACATTTTTCTAGTTTAATTCTCTGCAGTGATTAGTGATAGAACAAGCAGATAAGCTTCCAGCCCTCCATATATATAGCTAGAGCCTAGAAGGATAGGAATAGGTATGAGGACGTATAGGTATATATAGCTAGAGCCTAGAGGAATAGGGAATAGTTATGAGTATGTATAGGCCGGCGGTACTTCTCGAATCTCCGATGTGAATCCACTAAGGGGCCTCGTGTGTAGGTTTGTAGCTTCTTTACCTCCTGAATATATAATTATATTTTATGCTTACTTACCCATGGGAGCCTTTTTAATGAGAACCACTATAAAGAGGACTTTTGTGTGAGACCTACTTTTTCAATCATATTTTTGTAAATCAACCATTAGATGTTTAGATATTTATGTGTAGATTATTTATGCAAGTTTTGAACCAAATTGAAAATCGTTAAGACATTCATAATCGTGATGTATCAGTTATGAACATGAACTATTATGTTTGACAGATTTGGTTCATGCATTAATTTGATCTAGTTCAGTACCTTAACAATTAGCAATTTAAAAGAAAATTTTTCAGAAGTGATCTACTCATGCATGCATACATAAACATCTAATGGTTGATTTACCATGATATAATCAAAAAGTGGGTCTCCCAAACCGTGGATTAGAAAGTTCTCAACTAGTCCTCATTAGAATTATAATCATCGAAATGATTGTGGATTTATCATCACCTAGCGCTAGAACTGATTATTGAATTACTATAAAGTGTTGCATGTACATGAAGACTCCTTTCACATAATCGTCGTTGTCACCTCCTATTTAGAAATTGAAGCGAAGAAATCCTCTCTCCTCGATTTGGTTTGCAGAATACCAGCTGTTAGGACTGAAGCCTAGCTGTCTTCACGAACTCCATGAAATTAGATACTGCTCCTAATTATTATCAACTACATATGATCACTACCTTAATTACAAACTATATGTCCAACTTTGGCACAACAATTTTGATAAAGATTTTTATGAATCAAGGCCAGTCCTGAGATTGTAAAAGCCTTAGGCAAAGAATTAAAATGTGGTACCACTTAAAGTTTAAATAATTTTAATCTAGGTTATGGCTCTAGATTTAACCTAGCCATACAATTTTTGAACCTAAATTTGTCAAAGCCCACGTGGCGGACAGGTGGATTAGGCCCACAAAACATAATGAACAATCATGGTTGAATGTCCACGGCATAATGAATAACTACGGTTGAATAGCCACAACGTAATGAATGGCGGCAGTTGTCTTGCTGCAGCATAATGAATGATTGTTGTTAAATGACCGAGGCATATTGAAGATCTATAAAAACTAGCGGTCAACTTTTATGATAAAAAGTAATGTAATAAATGAGCCAAAAAATATTATTTAAAAAAAAAAACTAAATAGATAACTTTAGAGCATCATTAGCCGTCTCTATTCTGGCTCCTTAGCTATTTTAGAGAGCATTTTTAGTTTTTTTATCTATTTTAGCAACTGCATCAAACTCCTAAGAGCATATTTAGCAATACTAGCCATTTTTGAGTCAAATTTTAACCAAAACAACTAAAAAGTCATTTTGGCTAGCAATTTTATAAATATGTCTACATCAGTGCTCTCTATTTTAACTAGTTTTGAATTTATATTATTTTTTAAATGAATATAAAAAATAAAAGTCATGGGTTCGATTCTCACAGACATATGTAAGGGTAGGGTGGGCTAAGGATTTTTTTTTTAAATGTATTCATAAATTACATAAAATAAGTCAAAATGAATGTTTTAAATTATAGATAGCCTCAACTCATTTTCTATATTTAGAAGCGAGATAGCTTTACAAAAATAATAATAAATTAAAAAAAATTAAAAAATTAAAAATTAAAAAAAAAAAACTTAATCCACCACACAAAGTTATAATGGAGAGCTACTTAGGAGTCTGATGCAGCTGCTAAAATAGATAAAAAAAAACTAAAGATACTCTCCAAAATAGCTAAGAAGCCAAGATAGAGAGTCTGATACAGATGCTCTAACCGGCTCTTCATTATAACTTTTAGCTATCTCACTCCTAAAAAAAAAAAAAAAACTAAAAATGAAGGTTTTATAAAAGTAAATATGAATTGCTCTACTCATTTCATTTCATAGTCCCTTTATATAGGGATAAAATTACAACAAAAATATCAATTACAATAATGATATTAAATGCTAATTGAGCTGTGATTGCAATTCCTTGATTCCCTCTTCGTCAGTTACTTTGACGAAGGCACATAATGCGTTTTTCCTTTAACACTCCCCTTGTGCCAAGTCAAAGACAAAATAGTGCATGAATTGTTGCCTCACTAAAAACCTTGCCAAGTAACAATTAAAACCCTGTCAGACAAAAAAAAAAATTAATACACCTTGGTCGAAGGAAAAGAGCACAACACACCTATTACATTTGATGATGACATGTGTGTGTTAGACTGCCCCTGATGTCTACACCTTCCCCTGATCCTTACATTCGTCAAGGGAGCTTGGAAAGCCTTCGCATTCCTATGTCTTTCACATGTCTCTCAAATATGGCCTTAGGCAATGATTTGGTAAACAAATCTGCCACATTCTCCTCATACCTTACTTGATTCACTTGAATCTTGAGGAGAGCCAGTTGTTGCTGATTGTAGAAAAACTTTGGCGATATGTATTTTGTATTATCACCCTTGATATAATCTAGTTTCATCTGTTCGATGCAAGCTGCATCATTTTCATAAATGCAAGTAGGCTCTTCAGTGGTAGAACTCAAACCACCAGTCCCTCGAATATGTGCAATGATAGCTCTTACCCATATACACTCAGGAACCGCCACATGTAGAGCAATGATCTCTGAGTGGTTCAAGGAGATAGCCTTTTTGCTTGGTTGATCTCTAAGATATCCTCATCTTCCCAATGGTAAATACATAACCAGTTAATTTGGGAACAACCTTTATGTGGGTCAGAGAGGTACCCAGCATTAGCAAAACCAACCAAAACATCATTTGGGGTTTCAGTATAGTGAGTGGCGCTTTCGCCATCAACATTTCTTGTAGGGATTACGATTCCAACTGCGGTCCCTCTTGTCTCTTTGTAGGGAAAGAATAGTCCCAAGTCAATGGTTCTTTGTAGGTATCGGAAAATGTTCTTGATACCATTCCAGTGACACTGCATTGGCGCAGAGCTAAATCTAAATAACAAATTCACTGAGAATGCAATGTCTGGTCGAGTGCATTGGGCTAAGTACAATAATGCTCCTATTGCACTTAGATAGGGGATTTCAGCTCCCAACACCTCTTCGTCATCCTTCTTTGGATGAAATGGATCTTTATTTGCATCCAAACTTCGACCGATCATGGGAGTATTAGCAAGATGCGCTTTGTCCATGTTAAATCGTCTGAGCATCTTTTGGACATAAGCAGAATGGTGGATTAGTATTCCACAAACTCGGTGTTCTAGTTCAAGGCCTAGACAAAATCGAGTTTTCCCAAAATCTTTCATCTCAAATTCGGATTTCAAGTAGCTCGCGATTTCTCTTATTTCATCCAAAGTACCTATTATGATCATATCATCAACATATACAACTACAATTACAAATCCGGAACTTGTTTTCTTTATGAATACGCAGGGGCATAATTCATCGTTCTTATATCCCTTCCCAGTCAATTCGTCACTTAGACAGGTATACCACATTCGCCCGGATTGTTTCAATCCGTAAAGTGAGCGTTTCAACCTAATTGCAAACGCACTCCATGGTTTAGAGTCGCTTGATTTGGGTAATGTAAGGCCATCAGGCACTTTCATATATATCTCTGAATCAAGATCCCCATAAAGATATGCAGTAACCACATCCATGAGCTGCATTTCCAGTCCTTCAGAAATTACTAAGCTAAGTAAGTAGCGGAACGTTATAACGTCCATTACGGGAGAGTATGTCTCCTTGTAGTCAATTCCAAGGCGTTGTGAGAAATCTTGCGCCACAAAGCGAGCCTTGTACCTTAGGACTTCATTCTTTGCATTTCGCTTTATAACAAAGACCCATTTATGTCATACAGGCCTTACACTTGGTGGTGTTAGCACTACCGGACCAAATACTTGTCTCCTTGCCAGAGAATCTAGTTCTGTCTAGATTGCTTGTTTCCATTTAGTTCAATCTGCTCTTTATTGACATTCTGCAACATAGCGTGGTTCGATGTCATCGTTCTCTATGATTTCTTAAGCAACAGTATATGCAAATACATCATCGATGTGTATGGAAGATCTTTCCATCAACTCATACGCACTCTCATAATCCATTGAGATTTCTTTGTTCTCTGGAATCATTTCAAACATCAGAGCGTCCTCTAGTATTGATTCATGGACATAACTGTAATCAGAGACAATCTCATGAGAGAGCTTCTCTACATTGATGATTAATAAATAGGTTTATGCCTTAATTGGCCTCTTCTTCCTTGGGTGAGTGTCAGTCGAACCAAGTGGCCTCCCACTCTTCCTTTGGGGAGCCACGGCCTCAACCACACCTCCACTAAGTGTGGTTGTAGCACCTCTATTTGCGGCGATGTGCCACTTGTTGGGGATTTCTCACCTTGCAGGCACATTTGCAACTGGTATATGTGATCTCGTCACTTTTACGATATCAGTAAACGCATCAGGCATCGAATGAAGATCGATTATTCTTTTCACTTCACTTTCACATTGTGAAGTGCGGGGATAAAAATGAGACAGAGTGGGGACAAACCATGACAATTCCTGTCATTCCCTTGGAAAATCCTTTTTCCTATATATCTCCCCCTAACAACAGGAAGACTGTCTCATCAAAGTGACAATCTGCAAATCTAGCAGTAAAGAGATCGCTTGTCATGGGTTCCAAATAGCAGATAACAGTTGGAGATTCGTATCCAACATAAATATATATACATAATTGTCTCCGAGGACCCATTTTTGTGCGCTGTGGAGGCACTGCAACACCAAATATGCCTAAGTGTGAAATGTCAGGCTTATATCCAGTTACCAACTGGTACGCAGAAAATTGTTGGCTAGCAGTGGGTATGAAATGAATAAGTAAAGCTGCGTGTAATATTGCATAACCCCAGGCAGATATAGGCAGGTTGATGCTCATAACCTGTGCCCTAACCACCATCTGTAGTCTTTTGATGGTGGCTTCTGCGAGACCATTTTGTGTATGCACATGGGGTACAAGATGCTCTACATCGATCCCAATAGACATACAATAATCATCAAATGCTTTTGATGTAAACTCTCCAGCATTATCAAGCCTTATAGACTTAATAGGGTGATCATGGTGGTGAGCCCTTAAACGTATAATCTGTGCTAGGAGTTTTGCAGATGCAACATTTCTTGTGGACAATAATGCGACATATGACCAGCGTGTCGAACCATCCACCAAAACCATAAAGTACTTGAATGGTCCGCTGTTGGATCATAATTCATATACATATTTGTGCCCTAAAACATGGAAATTACTTGTTCTAAAGTCCAATTTAATGTTGACTAATCCAATTCCATTATTTTCCTAATCTTGTACTTTTGCTTAACCTTTGTTTTTATTCATATATATTATGTGTTCCTTATCATGCTAGGAAATGATGGAGAACTATGGAAATATACTAAAAAGTCAACCTTAGCACATTTTCCTTCTCCGGCCAGGAGAAATCCAACTAGACAAGAAAGGAGGGGCGGAAGTCTGATCAAAAGAACTCTAAATGAGTTGAAACTTCATTCTAAACATCCTAAGGATAATTTCTTATGAAGAGTGCAAGAGCTAGTTAGGAGTGTAAGGCCTTCAAAAGATCGGTCCAAGTTTCTGACTAAAAGAAGAAAAAGGTAATACCAGACCTGTACGGATTCCGGCAGCATTTCTGGAAAAACTACAATGAAATAAGCTCTAAAATTTTACCAGGATGATCTACACTTATCAAGGAACACTTGGTATGAAGAATTCGAAGGCCAATTTCGAAGTCTCGGTGGAGATTCAATTGAAGGAAGCTTCAGAAGTAGAAAACAAAGTCAGAACATGGCAATTTGGCCTAGAACCTTCTTTGAACGGATTTCTTGTGCATTTTTGGAAGGTCTATGATGCTGAAATTATCAAGGAGAGCCCTAGAAGAATTCTACAAGATTATGGCAAGATTAGTCCATCATATTATCCTCTTGATAATAGACATCCCTATGCACCTTCTCTTCTTTGGTTGCCAAATTGACTTTGGTGACCCAAAACCACTCCAACACTCTTCATTTTCGTGCTTCTCATGCATAATAAAGAGAGCTACCTGCTCCTCTCTTCTCCCTTAGCCATATTTCTCTACTTTACTCTCTTTAATAGCTCATCATTACTTCCATCTTCTTACTCCATCTCTTCCATACCAATTTCCCTTGTTTTTAGGATCTATTTCCACTCTCATACTCCACCTCTATGCTTCTTACAATGCTTGAGCTGCTCCCTTTTGCTTCCATTCATCATTTTACTCCTCTCTCTCTCTCTTCTTTATATAAGCATCCCTTCATCACACTCTTAAGACATCACCCATTCCACCCCATTACATCTTCTTTGTCTCTTCATCTCCTTCATAAAACCTCTATGTCCACCTCCCAAAATCCAAACCCATAATATCCATACTCCCCTTACTACTTCATCTCCTCCATCACCACCACCATAAAATTCATCACTACCACTCAAAATTAGCCAAAGAAGCATCATATCTTCATCACCATTCCATTCATCATCAACATCAACAAGTTCATAATTCATTCATTTCACCATCAAGGAGGATCTAAAGGACATTGAAGGAGGAAAATCATGGAGGAGCTAGTCATCAATTTGTCAAGCTTCAACTAGTTCACTATTTCCGTAAACTCCTTAATTTTCCTTGAAGTATTTTAGATTTGGTGTTAATTTGTATGAATATGAGTGAGTAGATACTTTGTTGGGGCTAGGGTTGAAAGCCCTAGCCAATCTTCCATGGATTGATGCTATAATATGATGTTATGCAATTTTCTTTAACATGCCTACATGATAGTTCAAGAGTTTAATGCATATGCTTAGACTTTACCACTTTGAGTATGTTTGTTTGCTATGTCAGGATATAATGTTTAGAGATTGGTAACCTTTGAGTGTTAAAGCATGAAAGCACACTAGGTGTGCATGTAGGGGTTGTGAATTACAATTACTTAGAGATAAGCTTGGTTGGTTTGCATGATTTCTTCATCTCCAAAATTTTATACACTTAGCAGGGTAATGCACTAGATACCTAACCGGATTGAAGTGCTTGACTTAAGTAGTTAAGTACTACACCCAAGAGGGGTTGCTTAATATCACAAAAGGAGCATGTCCCTTGTCATACCCGAGAGGGACGCAAGGAGAGAAATTGGTTAATTAATTTAGTATCATTCATATTGAAATGCATCAATACTTGCAAAGGAGGTTAGTGGTAGACAATCTAAATCCTGACTTTCATCTAATTGATCACTAGTTTAGTTTAGAGTAATTTAGTTTACATTTGAGCATCTAGTTGTTTTCAATTCAAAACTATTTTCAAAAACCAAAATCAAATCACTACTCCATCTTGCACATACTTACCATGAGCCTAGATTTCCTTATGAATTTAGGTTTGTGATTTAATATTTGCATATTCTAGCTCTCCTTAGGTTCACACCTTAGCTAGTGAAAGGAATCCAATCCTCGTGGGTTCGACAACCTTTCTTAAATCCCTATACTATTACTTGTACCCATAATACTTGAGGGTGGCTATTTGGCTAACATCCGCATTCTGGATGGATAGGTCCACATATATCTCCTTGTATTCTTTGTAAGAATGGAATGTTTTGTTTTGTATCTTTAGCATAGGAAGGTCTCAATCCTGTTTTCGCTAAAGAGCAGGCTTTGCAAAATGAGTGATGTGCCTTTGAAGTAGTCAATGAGGCATAATGGGAGGGAGGTAGTGCTTCTGGTACTTCAGAAGGTAATGGCTGCATTTGAGCAGTACTAGGACCAGTACCTTGCAGTGTGGCGGATTTTTGTCCCATTTTATTTTTCACTTGAAATAATGGATATCCGTGTGAGTTCTTTAAAATATGGATCATCATGTCATGACCGGAGTGCCCTAGGCCGTCATGCCAAAGCCTGTATGAGTCAGTGTCCCACATTTCATTGTTGGTGACAATATAGGATTCAATTATCCGAATAGTAATGAGTTACAGTCCACTAGATTGACTCATTAGTGTCTCTAAAAAGTGTTTCCTTCCACATTCATTAGAGGTAATATAAAGGCATTCGGTTCCATTCTACAGTGGGTTTCTACATGATAACTGTTGGCACGAATATCTTTGAAACTTAACAAGGTTCGATTAGCTCTTGGTGCATATAGAGCGTCTGTGACTTTAAACATTGTGTCGTTAGGCAGCAAAAATTTGGCAATTCCTCGCCCTTTTATTACTTGTGATGATCCAATCATCGTAGTCACAGAAGAATTACAAGCTATTAATTCAATGAATAATTGCCTATCCCTTAATATGGTGTGGGTAGTCCCACTATCAACTAAGCACTCAAGTTCTCCTCGATTCATTCCTACAAATAAATGAGAGGTATGATTAATTAATTCAAAAATATATCTTATATTCTTTAGAGTATTTCTATTTAGGTAGAATGATAATCTTTTCATTCTAGTAATTTTATTTCTTTTTCTAGATGTATTGCTTTACATCCTTATACTGCTATTTCGAACCATGTATATATGTGTAGTAAATAAAATCGAATAAATTCAATGCTTCAGAATAAAATCTGAAATTTATTAATAAGCCAACGATAATCAAATCAAGGTCTTAGTCAGAAATCTAATTCATCAAACCATTATTGAAATAAACTTTAAAACCAAGGAATAGTCTAATTAAAAATGAGGCATTATGCCTTCACAACTGTCTTTGGAAAATAAAATAAATAAAGCAGATTAGTCAAAATCTAGAGCATCCATTGACTGAGCAAGTTCCTCGCTGTCATTGAAGTCTGCAATTTTGAGGTTAATGTCTAGGTCATGGCCTCCTTCTTCCATATAGTGAGCCTCTTGTTCTTTAGACTCCCTATACCTCTTGTTAGTGGTTGCTACTATGTTGCTTGCTTGGCAGTTCTTGTACCAATGCCCAACAATCTCACACCTATAGCATGGTTCATTGCCAACTATTTTCTTTTTTACTAAAGGGTTCTTAGGTGCCTTTTACACCTTGTTTCCATGACCACTAGGGCCAGCACCACCATCTCTGTGCCATACATTAGGAGGGCCTCCACGGCCCATACCATGACCCCCATGTCCCTTTCCACGTGGTTCAATGCTGTCACATGGGTAGGGATCAACACGTCCAACCCCCTTTGCATTGGGGTTCTTTCCACCTTTCACTTTGCCATAATTTCTTTGTCCCAACAGGCCTAGCATTGTTGTTCAAAAGAACCTCATTATGCTTCTCAGCCACTTGTAGTAGGTTGATCAGCTTATTGAATGTTGAGATTCTTTTGTTGTCATACTCCAGCCTATACTGGTTTGCTAGTATAAGTGCCGAAGTAGGAAAAGTGGAAAGAGTCTTCTCGATCATATCATTTTCTGTGAGTTCCATTCCACAGAAATTGAGACGTGTCTTTAGGCGCAACATGTCCTTGTCGAAGTCATTAACCTTTTTGTAGGCAAGCAAGCAGATTTCATTCCACTGAACGGTCAGTTCTGGGAGCAAAAGTGTCATGAATGTTCCCAAAACGTCCCTTAAGGGCATCCTACAGTTCTTTGGGTGTCTTCAACTGAAGGTACTCCCAGCATAGGCTAGGATCAATATGTCACCTTAGAAACATTAAGGCATTTGCTTTTACCTTGTCAGATGGTCCATCGTCTTTGAGGTCAGTGGGGGTTTTGATGGTGGCAGTGTAGTCTTTTGCCACAAAGGCAGTTTCTACATCGAAAACCCAACGATGGTACTCAAGTCCTTCTGAGTCCAAAATGTCAAATTTAGGTCGAGTTGGATCAGCCATCTATATAAAACAAGAGAGAAGATATAAATTACGCAGTCATAAAGACATCTACGTGAATTATTTTCTAAAAATATGAATTAGATTTCAAGACCAAGATTCGTAATGGTCACATTTTTTTTCCGATGCTATGTGAAAATGCTTTATCATGATAAGTATGTATTTATAATGCACATGAATTTTCATTATCATGGCAAAACGCAATTCATATGTAACATGCTAAATAAAACAATTATAGAAGGTAGAAAAGCAAATCATAGGACCTGCTCAAAATTACACAAATTATATAACAAAATATTAATGGCATGCTCAAAATAAAATATAAACAATAGTGTACTATAAAGGCATGCATAGGCATAATTATATAAGCGTAAATAAAATAAAAACATGCTCAAATTTCATAATAAAAACATAAACAATAAAATATAAGGCATGTTTAAAAATGGTAAACATAAATAAATTTCACATGCTTTAGATTTCACGAATATATATAAAACATACAATATATGAAAAGTGAAATATAAATAAGACAACCAAAAATATATTAAAAAAAATAAAATAAAATAAAACATACTTGGTTTCGAAAAAACAAAACAATCCTAGCTCAAGTGCGTGTTGATAAAGGCATGCGTAGCAATATTTTTTTTTTAGCTTGAGAAAAACTAGGCCTTCTCTCCTTTTTTTTCTGCAGTGGGCCGCAGGGCCTGATTTCTTTTTTATCTAGGTGGATATCCATGTAAATACTCATTAGTTATGTACTTTGATGTAAACCCTACCTCTATATAAAAGATGCTAATGAGACTGAATGATAACACTTTTACTTCCTCTCAACTATTTTCTCTCCATCTTCTCTCTACTTTATAACACGTTATCAACACGTTTTACTCTTATTTTTTTTTTCTTAAAAACTTGATGATGATCTAAGATGTCTTGGCGCAACGTTTGTAGCTTTTGACCATGATTCATGATCTATGAGTTTTAATTTTCATAATTATATCGGTTGATTTTGTGTAACCTATATATGTTTTTGCTTCACAAGTTATATAATTATGCAAACAAATTGTTTTGATTTGGATATATTACCATCTTGAATTCTTGATTAAGGGACGACTAGTTGCTGACTTGCTATCAAATCATTTGGTTCGATTGGATTTAACAACCATTTGTCAGTACTCTTAATTTTCGTTGTTTGGTTTATCAATTTTGTTATTCCCAATGTTGTGATATGAGCAATCTGATCCTTTGATTTACCTGATATGCATGAGATAATTATGAGCAATCTGATCCTTTGCTCGTAAGTTTATGGTTTCAATTTGATATTTGCTATTACAGGCCCACATATATGTTGGTGAAATATGAATGGTCTTTTCTGTTTCTTTTTTGTTTTCCGTTTATTATCGATCATTGATCAGTTCCCAAATTTTCAACCCCTTGGTTAAGGGTAGTCAAAGCAATTACATCTGACAAGAATATAATTGCATTCCTTTTTTTTTGAGTCTTCATACACACCGCCAAGCACGCGCTACCAAACATTTCATATATACCAATATATTTTTGTCTGTTAAAGGAAAAACATATTGTGTGCCTTCGTCAAAGCAACTGACGGAGAGGGAATCAAGGAATCAGTGATTACCATCAATCAGCACAATTATAGATCAATCAGCATTCAATGTATTTAATGTAATTAATATTTCCGTTGTAATTCTATCCCTATATAAAGGGACTATGAAATGAAATGAGCAGACCAATTCCAATTGTCATTTTACTTTAACACGTTATCAGCACGCTCAAAGCAAATAGCCAAGAAAAAAAAAACCTAATTTTCACATTTGTTTCTTTCTCCTGTCGAAAACAAAAACCCTAGAAGAAAAAAAATTTCTTCTTTTCTGCCGCCCAAATAAAAAAAAAATTATAAAAAAAAATTCTTCCTGCCCAACCGGCCTCCTCCCCGGCCAAGCACTTGCCGACAACTCGCTTCTGCCTACAGCAGCCCTCCCAGCCCTGTCGCCTGCAACACACGCTAGCATCCCGCCTGCCCAGATCCCAACAACCCCGCGTCCCACCAGACCAGCCCTGCCTCAGCAACTCGCGGCCACAGCCCGGCCTCAGCAACTCGCGGCGGCCTCCCACCAGACCGGCCTCAGCCCTGCCGCCAGCCCGGTCTTATCCACACCCATCAGGCCAACATCCCCACCCGAGTTCCAACAGAGATTGTATCGGTCCCCAGACCCGAACGCAATTGCTGACATCGAAGAACTCCGACCAGCAGGTTTTTCGGCGACCTCAGCGACGATCTGCACGCTGGACGAAATCAGACCCAGACTGCCTGCAACCTGCGGCACCAGACCTGACCGAATCAGTCGCCATCTCGACGTTGACAACCCGACCTCCACACCACCAGATCGCCCTCGATGCAGCAGCACTGCCAAGGAGGAAGTAGAAAAAAAAAAAAAAAAAAAAAGGGCCCTGCGACCCAGAAAGAAAAAAAAAAAGGCCCTTCCCAACCCAGAATTAAAAAAAAATCATAACAAAGGCCCAGCAGCCCAGAGAGAAAAGAAAAAAAAGAAGCAAAGAAAAAAAAAGGCCCTAAGGGCCACAGAAAAAAGTGAGAAAAAAATGCCTAAAGAAAAGACCAGGCCCTGAGGCCCAGAAAATAAAAAGAAAAAGGCCATGTGGCCCATTGCTAAAAAGAGAGAGGAAGCGGCTCAGTTTCTCTCAAGTCCAAAAACATCGCTACGCAAGCCTACATCAACACGCGCGTGCACTAGGATTGTTTTATTTTCTCAAAACCAAAGTATGTTTTATTTATTTACTTTATTTTATGTTTTTAAAGCACGTGAATTTTATTTATGTTTATATTTTTTTTAAGCATGCTCTATATTTAATTGTTATCTTTTGAGCATGTTTAGTTAGATAATTTTGATCCTTTTAAAGCATGCCATGTTATTTATGCTTTATATGATTATCTTTAAGCATGATTATATATTTTATTGTTTATATTTTATTATATATTATTTATGAAATTTTGAGCATGTTTTGTGATTTTTATTTATGTTTATATAATTATTCCTAAGCATGCCTTTATATTATATTTTTGGAAAATAATTTACGTGGATGTCTTTATGACTTCGTAATTTATATCTTCTCTCTTGTTTTATGTAGATGGCTGATCCAACTCGACCTGAGTTTGACATTTTGGACTCAGAAGGACTTGAGTACCATCGTTGGGTTTCCGATATAGAAACTGCCTTTGTGGCAAAAGACTACACTGCCACCATTACTGATCCCAAAGATGATGAACTATCTAATAAGGTGAAAGCAGATGCCTTAATTTTTCTGAGGCGACATATTGGTTTCTGGGAGTACCTTTAGTTGAAGACACCCAAAGAACTGTGGGATGCTTTTAAAGAACGTTTTGGGAACATTCATGATATTTTGCTCCCAGGACTGGCTGTTCAGTGGAATGGAATCCGCTTTCAACAAGGACATGTTGCGCTTAAAGGCAAGTCTCAATTTCTGTGGAAGGGAAATCACAGAAGATGATATGATCTACAAGACTCTTAC
>BDJD01006891.1:8589-43444 GCA_002564525.1 Rosa multiflora
AAGGAAATTAACCAGATGGTCAGTAAACTGTATTGCTACATGTTGCGTGCATTATAAGTTTATAACAGGACTGATTTTTTGAACAATTTCTTGTTCTGCATTGATATTCTGCATACGCTAGCTCATCTGATACTTCTCCTTCTTCATAACCTGTTTATATCTTTATGCCTAAGGGATAAGGGGATCATGCAGACATGCTATTATAAATTGACTGTTCAGCAAATTTGAACCCGAACTCCAACTGAGATATGTCTTTATGAAAGTTTATAGTGTAATCATAGTAGTTGCGCGCAGCTGATGAGGCTGACTCAAATAGCTCAATTTGTAGTCTTAGGTTAATCATTTTAATGTTTAGGGGAAAGCAACTATACAGGTCTATTTATGTAATTAACTGGTGGCTTAAGGGCACCTCAATTCAATATATGATATAACTTGAACACACTTTTCTCTCTTCAGAAACCGTGAAGACTTCTGCCATTGTTTTTTTTTTTTCTTCTGCTTGGTTTATGAAATCTCAATAATTTTATGGTCAAGTGAAAATCTTTAAAATTCAAGTGATTTTCCTTTGCAGGTGTGAGCTATTTAATACAACTCTTGACCAATATGTAAGGAGCATTTCCTAGAAGCTCAAGGTAACATTTGATCACCAGTGTTGCAGTATCTAGTTGCTTCACTACTTGCTTGTCCTTTTGTGAGAGTTTCTCTCTCTTTTCCCTTTCCTTTTTTTTTTTTTTTTGTCTCTAAGAGGAGGGGAAAGAGCATGTCAAAGTATAACATGTATGTAACTGCTTCATTTTGGCAACATCAGCCTTTTCCCGGCCTGAAGCAGATGGACATTTTGTTCTGGATCCAGTTTATAGAAAGTACCTATGTAGTGGAGTTTGCTTGCAGTTATTTTTCGAATTTCACAATGATAAATGCTCTAAACTTGTCGCCTTAGGTGTTCTATGGCATCATGTAATATCATATTTGTTTTTTTATTTTGTCTAGAGTGCATTTTTGAATTTCGCAGGACTTGCAAATGAATACTAATGATAAATTCTTCTAGTTTCTTGTTTTATCGTTATTTGCTATTTCATCATTTTCTAAAGTATAGTTATGTTTAATGCTCTTTGTACAATGACACCAACAATGTCGTATCTCTTCACAGTAGTTTATCTGAGGAATCTTCTGGTAAATTTGTCGTCATGTAAACCCATTATTACTCTTTGTTGATTCCCATTGTTTAACGCATATACAGCTTAATATATTATAGCCACCATACTTGACCAAGTATACCATAGATCTTGTTTTTTTCTGTCACCTTTAACTCATTAAGTGGTAGACTAGTAGTTGTCTAACCTATTAATCTGTTTTAACTTTTAACCAGCATCCCTCACCCTTGTTTTATGGCCATAGAGTCAAAAATTCGTGGACCCACGGCTTAATCTTTGATTGAGATAAGTTCCCATCAAAGTGAAAAGCAAAAGCAGAACGTGGACCCACGCGGCTTAATCTTTGATTGAGATAAGTTCCATCAAAGTGAAAAGCAAAAGCAGAACGAGACTGTATTTATAAAGGAAAACACCGACTTTAAGGAAACGCCATTTTCCATCAGCACCGGCAAAGACAGAGCAGTCATGGAGGCGATTGTTTTATACCCATCACCACCTATTGGCCACTTGGTTTCCATGGTAGAGTTGGGCAAATTCATACTTACTTGCCATCCTTCGTGTAGTATCCACGTACTTATCACCACCCCACCTTACAGAGCCGATGACACCGCTCCATATATTGCCTCTGTCTCTGCCACTACTCCCTCCATCATCTTCCGCCATCTCCCAACTATCTCTCTCCCTCCCTCCTCCACTTCCTCTCCCAACCATGAAACCCTAACCTTTGAGGTCCTTCGGCTCAACAACCCCAACGTCCACAAAGCCCTCCTTTCCATCTCCAACAACTTTAATGTTCATGCTTTTATCATGGACTTCTTCTGTGGTCTTGGGCTTTCTGTCGCTATTGATCTGAATATCCCAGGATATTTTTTCTTCACATCTGGTGCAGGATGCCTAGCTTCCTTTCTTACACTCCCTGCTATTCACAAAAACACTGACAAGAGCCTCAAAGACCTTAACACCCTTCTCTCTATTCCAGGAGTACCACCAATACCTTCCTCTGATATGCCAAAACCAGTTTTGGTACGTAATGACAAGGCCTATGAGTGCTTCCTAGAAAACTCAACACAATTTCTCAAATCAGCTGGGATTATCGTGAACACGTTTGAATCACTCGAATCTAGGGCCATCAGTGCAATCAGATGGACTATGCTTGCCTGAAGATGTTCCCACACCACCCATCTTTTGCATAGGTCCGTTAATCTTTGCTCACAATCAAAGAGGTGGTGGTAATGATGATGTGTCTGAGTGTTTGACATGGCTGGACTCACAGCCAAGTGGCAGTGTAGTCTTCCTCTGTTTTGGAAGCTTAGGATTGTTTACAAAGGAGCAGTTGGGGGAAATAGCTGCGGGGTTAGAGAGGAGTGGCCAAAGGTTCTTGTGGGTTGTCCGTAATCCACCTTCTCATAATCAAAGCGTTGCTATTGCAGGTCAAGTGGATCCGGATTTGGATTATTTGCTTCCAGATGGTTTTTTGGATAGAACTAAGGATAGGGGTCTTATAGTGAAGTCATGGGCACCACAAGTGGCAGTGCTGAATCATGATTCTCTAGGTGGGTTTGTGAGTCACTGTGGGTGGAACTCGGTGTTGGAGGCAGTGTGTGCCGGGGTGCCAATTGTGTCTTGGCCACTCTATGCTGAGCAGAGATTTAATAGGGTTATTTTGGTGGAGGAAATAAAGATTGCTTTGCCAATGAACGAGTCACTAGACGGTTTTGTAAATGCAACAGAGGTGGAGAAGCGAGTTAGAGAGTTGATGGACTCGGAGAAAGGAGAGTCAATCAGGAAGAGGACCAAGGCCTTGAAGAGTGAAGCAAATGCTGCTCTGAGTGAAGCCGGGACATCTTGGATTGCATTAACTAAACTTGTCGAATCGTGGAATCAAGGCTGAGTCAAGTATATCCAACCAGGTCTTTGAGGTTAAACTGTAATTGACATGAGTGATAAATAAAATTTATGAAAACTGGGATGGTGTTTTTTGAAAATCTACTGCTTAATGAAACTCCAGAAGTTTGAGGCGACCATAGTGTTTCAATGTCTAGAGGACTGCAAGTCTATTTTTGTGTGGGTCTCTTTAATCAGTGTTTAGGCACCTCAATACTCGGTGATACCCAACTCTGATTTCATATTACCAGAACAAACTATTTGCTCTGCAACACTAACCAAACGATGAGGACATTTTCTGCCTTTTTGTTTTCTTTCATTTTGTCTCTGTAACTGTTTTCAAGTAATTTCAGTACAGGATTTAACTTTATCTCTGTCTGTTTTATCCTTCATAAGGTTTCACATAAATAAGAACTTTTTAAATCCTAATATTGTTTGCAGGTGTGAGCTATTTAATACAACTCTTGACCAGTATGTAAGGAGCATCCCCTCCTTTCAAAAAAAAAAAAAGGAGCATTCCCTAGTAGCTCGAGCTATGTGTACTACTGCTTCATGTTGGCCACGGACCTGAACTGTACGGCCTCTTTTTGCATCATTCACCTTACCCTGGCCTGTAGCAGATGATCATTTTGGTTGAGATGCAGGTTACTGAAATTACTTGTGGAGTCTGCAACTTCATTTTAAATATTCTACAGATAGGAATGCTACTATTTTCACCCATGTGGACTTGGGTGATTAGTGTGATTATGTGATTCTCTATTTGTTTACGATAAATGGTTTTGGTATAATCTAGAAACATGATCGTTTGTTTATATCATTGGAATATATGAAACTACTTTGGCGGGGTTTCATAGAACAAAAGCTGCAATTTTTTCTTGTATTTTCCCTAATATTTTGCTGCTACGCTTGACCTTTTTTACTGCTTTTATGAAACGACACCCGATATAACAAGCTGGGAAGTTATTACTTAGTAGCTTGGCCAAGAGCAAACCAGATGAATGTCGATAGCTTTAACTCATTTGCTTGGACTTTCTTATGAAGAGTTGGTGTTATTGTTACAGCACTGCTTCAATTAGTCTGCCTGAGACTCTTACAATTTCTCGATCAATTTTACTAGATGTTATGCTTGTTGTACCGCAGTTGTCTTATCTTTGTAGAAGCTGCGGAATTGCAATGATAGATACTGTGTATGTGAGTAATCTTTGTACAAATTTACTTTCATTTATACCCCATTATTTCTTGGTCCTGCTACTGCAGTCCCATCGCAATAGTGCCCTTGGTCAACATGAATGAATGGTGGTTACCCCCCCCCTTCCCGGCGAGTAGATAGGTATCCATCACCCATCAAAGGCGACATGGGTCGTGCAAGGCCCTCCTAGCTATATAACTAGTCTATTTAGTCTGGTCGTGGTTATTACCTTGATGGAGATAGATTCCATCAACTAAATGAAAAGGAATGCCAAATGACTATAAAACCCTCCTAAGCTTTCAATATAAGGTGGGTTTTCCATCACAATCAGCAGTTCATGACTTGTCCAAACTCATTGAGTTTTCGAGTCGAGATTGAGTTGATTCCAAAGTTTTGAGTTGTATTAAGTAATGAAGAAAATATTTAGAAAGCTATGGATGAAAATGTAAAAAGAAAAGTTGTTTGTAGCATGTCTCATCAAATAAGCTAGTCTAATGATTCAGTTCAATACTCCAGAGTGCTATAGATAACTCTAAAATTTTGGATGTTGGATGTTTGAGTTTGTATAAGACGTGTACTTTCAAAGTTTTTTTTTTTGGGTCTGAACCTTACCAACCTTGGCTCAACTCCCATCTTCATTTTCCACTCGAGGGAAGTGCTTGATTGATGATGGAAGTGCTTCATTTTCCTTTTTACATTTATTGCCCAAAATACTATCAACTTCATAAGTTGAACGGAATGCGGATGGAAGTTTAGTTGGCATTCAAGAATGTTGCGGAAAAAAGTTGAATGGAATGTGAATGAAAATTTGGTTGGTATTGAACGGTGAGCTACAAGGTCAGCAGGTCTTTAATGCGCTATTTATTTGAGAAGCACTGTAGTTCCTATATATTTCAATGAAGATGTACAAGAAAATCCATCATATATAGATCCAGTTTTACAGCAATTGATTGGTCTAAAAATGGGTGGTGATGCTATAGTTTTGTATCCGTATCCAGGACTAGGCCACCTAATTTCCATGGTAGAGCTTGGCAAACTCTTACTCACTCACCACCCTTCTTTCTCCATCACAATCCTCGCCTCAACCGCGCCAACCACCATTGCAGCCACCGCCAAACTGGTCGCCAGCTCCAATGATCAGTTGACAAACTACATCAAAGCCGTCTCTGCCGACAACCCTGCCATCAACTTCCACCATCTCCCAACCATTTCTTCTCTTCCAGAACACATCGAGAAGCTCAACCTCCCTTTCGAATATGCACGTCTCCAAATCCCCAACATCCTCCAAGTCCTCCAAACCCTTAAGTCAAGCCTCAAAGCCCTTATCCTCGACATGTTTTGCGACGCATTGTTCGACGTCGCGAAAGACCTCAACATCCCTACATTCTACTTCTACACCTCCGCAGGAAGGAGTCTTGCTGTCTTACTCAACATCCCCACCTTCCATCGCACAACCAACAGTCTGTCTGATTTTGGCGACGTCCAGATTTCCATTTCGGGCATGCCGCCGATTCCTGTTTCGGCAATGCCCAAGCTGTTGTTTGACCGCTCTACTAATTTCTACAAGAGCTTCCTTTCGACTTCAACTCACATGGCAAAGTCCAATGGAATCATTCTCAACACGTTTGATCTGCTGGAAGAGAGAGCCCTCAAAGCGTTGAGGGCTGGACTGTGCTTGCCGAACCAACCTACACCTCCGATCTTCACCGTCGGACCGTTGATCTCAGGGAAGAGTGGAGATAATGATGAGCATGAGAGCTTGAAGTGGCTAAACAACCAGCCCAAAGACAGCGTTGTGTTTCTATGTTTCGGAAGCATGGGAGTGTTTTCTATCAAACAGTTGGAGGCCATGGCTTTAGGTTTAGAGAAAAGTGGCCAGAGGTTTTTGTGGGTGGTACGTAATCCACCTGTAGAAGAGTTACCGGTAGAGGAGCCAAGTTTGGAGGAAATATTGCCAAAGGGTTTTGTGGAAAGAACAAAGAATAGGGGACTGGTGGTGAGGAAGTGGGCGCCTCAGGTGGAGGTACTGAGTCATGACTCGGTGGGCGGGTTCGTGACTCACTGTGGGTGGAACTCGGTTTTGGAAGCAGTGTGTAATGGGGTGCCGATGGTTGCGTGGCCTTTGTATGCGGAGCAAAAGCTGGGCAGGGTGTTTCTTGTGGAGGAGATGAAGGTAGCCGTGGGGGTGAAAGAGTCCGAAACCGGGTTTGTGAGTGCGGACGAGTTGGAGAAGCGAGTGAGGGAGTTGATGGACTCCGGGAGTGGGGATGAAATAAGAGGGAGGGTTTTGGAGTTCAGAAATGGTGGCGTGAAGGCCAAGGAAGAAGGTGGGTCTTCTGTTGCTTCCTTGGCCAAGTTGGCTCAGCTGTGGAAGCAAAAATGAAATTGGTTGTGATCATCTCAATCGATGATCGATCATGAATAACATGCATCTAGAACTTCCATATGAATATGTAATAAAGTACCTATCCACAAGTACTGTGATCATTACTATTAGGGCTTCTTATGCATGCAGTAACTGAAATCGTGTTTTGTAATAGCATGTTTGTGCCGCATAAATAAATGTTTTAATATTGGTGTTCGGATATTTTCAAAAGAGAATTAAGTGATAAATGCTTTTGCTAACGTTGGCTTAAAAGGCAGTTTTGACATCCAACGTTGTCCCTAATCTTTGTCCAGGACATTTGGAAGAGATCTCAATAGTTTAAAATCCAGGAAAATGTATATGTGAACCCAATGGATTGAACCCCGTATAGAACAGCTATCATATTTAGATTTTTTTATTGTTAACTAGCCTTCTTGCACTCGCCTTACGCGTGCGGAAGATCTGCGCTCGCGCGTGCGAAGGGTCTCTTCTATTGTTTACATGTATTCAATTTTGTTACAATTTATACATTGATACTTGACTTCGTTAATTTTGATTAAAAAAAAAATCTGCTTGATATCTGCATACAGTTTTCTTATTTACTATATTACTTGTTCTATTTAATATGTAATTATTTTTGTTTTTTTCTTTAATAGCTTGTGCAGAAGGGCCACGCTCGTTCATTCATAAATCTTTCTTATCTACCATATTACTCGTTTCAAGTTAATAGATGATAAACAGCCTTTGTTATTGTAGATATTGTGTTTGTCAACCGCAAGTGTATAGAAACTAAATATCATAATATTTTGCAAAATATTTACGTAGAAACGTCAACTTGACTATGACGTACAATTTTTTTTTTTCATTTACCTATTTTGTTTATAGACCACTTATAAGATAGTACAATACGAAATGCCACACCTCCAATGGCTCTGTCCAACTCAAAATTACAACCATAATCCATGTATCTTAAATACAAACTAATGCTCAATCTCTACTAAAAAAGATATCAGCAAGAGAGATCGTCAGTTGCCTTGTATCTACTGCAGTTCAACCTTGATGGTTGTTACTCTCCTCTACTCGATCAGTTACAAACAATTCAGCATTACTGGGCAAGGGCTTGCACATTCCAGATCCTCCTGTTGCTGCATTACAATTTAAGCAGAAGTATTCTCACCAATGAAAATGCCCAAAAAAAAAAAAAGAAGAATTAAATGACAGCAAATCCCAACTTCACTTAATCAAACAATCAAATGCAATATACTTATTGCTAATATCCTAAGGTTCGAACTCTTTTATCGCACCATCTATCAAGTTTGTCTCTAAAGTATGAACCATACATTCTGATTGAAATTTTGAAACAACAAATTCAAAGACAAAAAGGAACACGCACCCAACAAAGTTCCTTTCCAACACATCCCCACATTTAAACCTAGAAACAACCTCGTGCAGTAATATTTGAATGCTTGAATCAATAAGATGATCTAAGACTAAAAAGACCTGTATGGTGAAGATCCTATCTTCGAACTGCACTTCTTTCGTCAAGAAATCGGCTCCAGTAGTCACCTCTTATTGATTACTGAACTTTTTATTAACATATATATCTATACGAATTATGGTCAAGAAAAAGCAAAATTGCTCTATCTAAACAACATAACACAATACCTTTGAAATTAAACAGGTAATCACTAAAACAAATTAACTCATTCATCAAAGAAGTCTTCCCAACCCTGTGAAACACACTATCTGCACACACTATCTGTAAAACAAATTAACTCATTCATCAAAGAACGTCTGCTTCCCCTTCAATGAAGACCAAAGAAAGTAACAAAAACGAACATCTCTTCTGATCTTGAAACTGACCAAATAATAGAGACGTGCAACATAACTTTCACTTTGATCCTGTTAAAACAAAAAATACGGAAACAAATATTTAAGTTGTTAAAACATCGAGGTTTTTTCTGTAATTATCTTCCTTGTAAATGGATTGAAAATCAAAGAGAAAATGAAAAAATAATTATGGATTGCAGGTCGAAAGAGAAAAAGAAAAAATTATGATCGAGAAGTAGGACTAAGAGTCGACATATTGAACAACTAACCTAAAAAAACTAATTGCAATTCCCTGCACCAAGAAAGCAACAACATTTAAAAAGCACAATCTCGCAAGATTGAATATATGTTTTCTATTCATTGAAGCAGGGAATGAAATGTTTTGTCACCACTTAAACACTACAAACATAATTCTGTAAACTGTTTATCAAAAAAAAAAAAAAATTCTGTAAACTTCTGCATTTGCCTACTCTCTGCAAGAAGAAACACAAAATCAAAGTATGAATTTTGAACCGATTCAAGCAAATTACTTAACCATTGACAAAGAATATTGATCAACCAAAAACTAAATCAGCAAGGCTCACACATAAGTGCAATCTATGCTAGGGCAGATCGAATTGCAATCAAGTGCAGAATTGCAATCTATATATCCAAAGAACAATTAGCAAATTATACCGGAATTTGAAATTTTGAACCGAATAATGATGGTTGATAACTTGATATTCTTCTTTTCCTTTTTGTTTGATTTTCCACTTTTCGTCTTTATGGACTTCGTTTCTCCTTTTATATAATCTGTATCTAGCAGTTGAATCCATCTTTTCTCGGATCATCTCCCACGATGTCCAAAGTCTTGTTTGTGAAGAAGTTCGTGCGTATGGTAGTTATGGCAGTTTTTGTGCGTCCCCTTTTTTCCCCTCTCTCTCTCGATCGTCTTCTGTAGGTGTATAGTATTTGTTTTACCATAATGCCCATCAAAACTATTTTTCCTTTTTATTTATGTGGTGATGTCTAATGGTTTTTTGGGCATTCACAATTTTGGTGAAGCCTTTGACACCAAAAGGATTGCTTGGCTTTATAGTAGTAGAGATAGGGTGAAACCTTGTGATCGAACACACTTTTTTCTTGAAAATTCCTGCAACTTAAGTTTTTCATACGTTAAGCAAGATTTATAAAAGAGGTGCAAAGTCTTAACTTGTGGAACACCGGAATCTGGAATAATTTTTTTTTAGTATTTTCTCATTTTTTGACTCTGAAAAATCGTAGAAAAAATTCGGGATTGTTTAAGGAAAATTGAATTGGGAGAGAATTGAGTTGTACTTTCATTGATAATAGGGGCCTCTTTATTTAGAGGATTACAAACATAAAGATAGAGTTGTACATGGAAATATAATCGTACATTGATTAGATATCTGCTAAGATTCTCCGAGAATATCTCTAATATCAACTAAAGCAAGTAACATCTAGTTTGGGCCAGACACATATTCTGGATTTACTTGAACACTCCCCCTTGTGTCGCCCAAATGTGGTGCTTCTCTCGTTGCCTGGCTAAAAACCTTGCCGAGTAACAAAAACCCAGTGGGACAAAAATAACATCGGTCGAATGGGAAAAAGAGCATAACACACTCTTTACATTTCGAGACCATATATGTAGACACCTCCCCATGATGTCTGCATCTCCCCCTGATGACAACGGTCATGGGATTTCGGATAATTTCCGCAAACGATGCTACCAACATGTTTCCTAAAAGTGGAGTTTAGGCAATGACTTAGTGAGCAAGCTTGCCGCACTGTCTTCAAATTGAACCTAGTTCACTTTAATCTTAAGGAGAGTCTGTTGTTGCAGATTATACTTGGTGTGGTCGCTTTTGATGTAGCCTTACTTCAAAACAAGCAGCATTATCCTATATGCTCGTAGGCTCATCTGTGGTAGACTTCAAACCACAATTGTTCGAACATGCATAACTATGGATCCAATCCATATACATTCACGAATCACTTCGTGAGGAGCAATAATTTCTGCATTGTTTGAAGATATAGCGACTAGGGTCTGTTCTGTACACCTCCAAGATATCATGGTTTTTTACCCATGGTGAACACTTAACCAGTTTGGGAATGACATTTGTATGGGTCATAGAGATACACAATATCAGCAAAACCTTCCAAAACACATGTTATTTTGGGATGGGGATAGAGGACTCAGGCCAATGTTGGCAGCGTTCCTGGTATGTGATGGGTCTGAATCCATCATCTTTCTGTAGGGATAGAATAAGTCCATATCAATCGTATATCTCAAGTACCGAAAGATATCTTTTACACCAATCAAATGGAGTCGTGTTGGCACAGAGCTATACCTTAGCTAACAAGTTCACAACATATGAGATGTCTGGTCTCGTGCATTGGGGTAAGTACAATAATGCGCCTATTGTACTCATGTAAGACACTTCTACCTCTACCACATCTTCGTCATCATCCTTCAGACGAAAATGATCATTTTCAGGATCAAGACTACGAACGATCATGGGGGTACTTGGAGGCTTGACCTTGTCAAATTGCCTAAGCATCTATCAACACGATGCTCAAGTTCCAAACTGAGACATAATCGTGTTCTCCCAAAATCTCAAACTCTGATTTCAAGTGTTCAGCGGTTTCCCTTAACTCTTTAAAGGCTTCCAATGAAGATTATGTCTAACATGAACCGCGATAGAATCCGAAATTTGTTATGGAAATGTGCAGGCATATCCCTTCCCAATCAAGTAGTCACTTTAGTGAGTGTTTCAGTCTTATTGTAAACGCATTCCGTGGTCTAGAGTCACTTGACTTGGGTAAATAAAGTTCACCATGACCCTTCATGTATATTCCGTATGTAGATCCCCATATAGATACGTAGTGACCACATTTGTAAGCTACATGTTCAGTTATTTGGAAACTACCAAACTAACAAGGTAGTGGAGTGCAATGACATCCATTACGAGAGAATATGTCTCATCGTAGTTGATTCCAGAGAGTTTTATGAGAAGCCTTGCGCCATAAGGCGAGATTACCATCTCTTTTTCTCAATACGCTTTCTAACGAAAACTCATTAGTTAACAGGTTTTATGTTAGGAGGTGTTGGCATCACTAGCTCGAAAACCTTCATCTTCGTTAGAGAATCCATCTTAACTTGGATCACATATTTCCATTTAGGCCAAATTTCTCTATGTTGGCATTCATTCATTAACGGAGCGTGGTTCGATATCATCGGACTCAACAAACTCACGCGCAACGAAATGCACAACTACATCATCAATTATGATGGAGTTTCTATCCCACGTCTCATGTACACTAGTATAATTTTCATAGAACTCTATATTCTCAAGAATAGGTTCTGACGTTGAGGCGTCCCCCAACGATAACCATAATCCGGAAGATTCTCATGAGATCGATTTTGAGTCTTGATGATCAAATGATTGGAATGTGCCAAAGTATCCTTCGAACTCACGGGCCTCCCGCCTCCCACGCATCCTAGCTGGGGCCATGGCCTATAACGCCAAAATGCCATTCTCTTTGGCTTTGGCGCCATGCCTACCTCCGTGTAGGGTGGCGCTACGTTCTCTCGTAAGGACGTCCATCCTTGCACGCATGTTTGCAGCATATTTGTGTGATCTCGTCACTTTAACGGGGATCGAGATGAGACATAGTGGGGATAGACTACTACAATTCTTGTCTTTCCTGCTGAACATTCGTGTTCTTATCTCCCCCTAACGAAGGGAAGACTGTCTCATCAAAGTGACATCCACAAATCTAGCAGTAAGGAGATCACCTAGCAAGGGCATTAAGTGATTGACAATTGTTGGAATCTCAAATCCAACGTAGTTGTCCATTTGTCTGAAACGACCCATCATAAAGTGCCGTGACGGCGTAATTGGCACACTGTTTGCCTCAAAATCGTCTCGGCCGAAATGAGAGCCAAGGGACTTGTGGTTGAATCGTCCTTCTGAATTGCGCGGGCGTGCCAACTCGGGCCGAATGACCAAGCGAGGTTTCTGATGATTTGAATGGTGCGTGATCTGACTTCTTTCAAATGATTGTAGGCCGAGGAAGGAACCCTCTCGGCCGTTAGGTTCTGATGCCTCTATTGCAAGGACTTTGGCTAGGCGTCAATCCTGACCGGGATCTTCTATCACGTTCACTTCTTGGGTAAACTCAAAGGTTCGGGTGACAAGCGAGAGATCTATTGGGTGAAGGTACTCGCAAATCACAGTGAAGACAAAGGTGAAGTGGATTCAGTTGTCAAAACGTTGTGAGATGATATGTTTGTGAACGACGAATCGCATCAATCCAATCCGGACTGGCCTAAAGAGATCAATGGATGATAATTCTACGTTACGAACTACTCCTAAGTGCGAAAAGTAAAGTACATATAAAATAAAGAACAAGAAAGTAAAGTGCTTGAATGTAACGACTGAAATAAAAGTAAGAAACTAAAAATCTAAAACCTCAAATCAAGCTGGGTGACCGACCGACACTTTTCCCTTGGTTGTATGACTTCACTTTTCCCTCGGTCATCCGTTCCTAAAACCTCAAATCAAGCTGGGTGACCGACCGACACTTTTCCCTTGGTTGTATGACTTCACTTTTCCCTCGGTCATCCGTTCCTAAAACCTCAAATCAAGCTGGGTGACCGACCGACACTTTTCCCTTGGTTGTATGACTTCACTTTTCCCTCGGTCATCTGTTCCTAAAACCTCAAATCAAGCTGGGTGACCGACCGACACTTTTCCCTCGGTTGTATGACTTCACTTTTCCCTCGGCTGTATGACTTCACTTTTCCCTCGGTCGTCCGTTCCTAAAACCTCAAATCAAGTTGGGTGACCGACCGACACTTTTCCCTTGGTTGTATGACTTCACGAACTATTTATCTTGAATGGGTGCCAACTCAGTCCCATTTCTTCTCAACATGGTCGTACACGAGAGTAGCTAAATTCAGGTCCAAACACACACTCAAATATGCATAAGTACAATACTTGTACCCAGTCACTAGCTGTAACGCAGAGGTAGATTGAGTGGCGGTGGGTCATAGATGAATTAACATAACTGCATGCGATATTGCATCACCCCAAGCGGATATTAGGAGATTGGTTACCAATGTCTGGACTACCATCGTAGTCGTTTCTGTGAGACCATTTGGCTGTGTACAATGGGAATATGATGTCGAACATCAGTCCCAATGCAATAACCATCGAAAGTCTTCGATGTAAACTCTCTAGCATTGTCAATTCCAATTGATTGAATACGATAATCAGGGGGGTGAGCCCAGTGTCATATGATGTTTGCTAGGAGTAGTGTAGCATAAGTAGCATTATAAATAGACAGTGGCACAACACGTGACCAGCGTGTTTGCATGTCAACCAACATCATGAGATATTTAAATGTCTGCAAGTTGGTTGAATCAGTCCATAGAATCCCCATGGGTTCTATGTAAGAACAAAATGAGTATTTTCATATCCTTTGCATAGGACGGTCTTAGTCCTAACTTTCCTAAGGAACATGCTTTGTAAACGAGCGAGAGGTTTTAGAAGTAACCAATGAGGATTTTGGTTGGGCCTAAGCGTCTGAAACGCTATTGGAAGCAAGTTGGTGATTGCAGCCTCACCTGGGGTGCCATCACCATGATGAACGCCATCCATGGTGTCATGGAAAGGGACTGTGCCAGCTCTAGGCTGGTGGTGGACGGCGGCTATGCCAGAGGCAGCGGCGGCAGTCACACTTAGTCTAAGAATCAACCTTTGATTCATGCTTCATTTCGCTCGAGAGAATGGATGTCCATGTGAAGTCTTTTGTAGACAGAGCATCATATCATGACTAGGATAATCTATCCATTCATAAAAAAGCCAATATGTGTTTAAATTCAAGAGATCTTCTCTCATAACTTTTATTGGATTAATAGCTCGAATAGTGACATAAAGTCCACTAGAGAGACACATAAACTTTTCTAAGATGCGCATTTGTTCACAATCATTAGAGGTATTGCAAAGGAACTCATTTTCATTCTCTACATGCGTTTTCGCATGGAATCCGTTGGCTATTCATAGGTGCGATTGGCCCTAGGAGCGTAGAGAGTTTCTGTGACAATAATTAAGGTGCCATTTGCCAAGTGAAACTTGGGCTATTCCATGTCCTTGAATTAATACTAATGGCCTAGCTAGGCCTGGGCATATGTCGGCCCGGGTCGGTTCAAGGCCCAAACCGAACCCGACCCGAAGTTGTTAGTTGTAGAATTTTTAGGACCGAAACCGGTTCTAGAATGTAATGGGCCGAATTTTCGATTGGGTCTACTATTCGTGTTGGCCCGGTTCGGTCTTGGGTTGGACCGTTTTAGAGTTTTGGCCCATTTTTGTGGACCAATTCATCAATATTCCAGTTTCCCTGCTTTGTAAGACCTCTTTTGGGGCCATTCTGAAGGCCCAATTTTAAACACCTAAACTTTCAACAGAAATCAAACATTCAAAAATCAAAGTGCAGCAACCTAGTTAAAGACTAAAAGTGCAGCAACCTAATAGTTCAATACCAGTACTACTTAAGTACTTAGTTACAGACCACTATAAATCCATCAGCCATACTAATAAGTAATAACAGTCCACCATCAGTTTCAGACTTTCAGTCTCAATAAAAGTACATCACCAACAACAAACAAAAGTCTTTGTTCAGCAGCTGAGTGAAGTGCTCCCATGCAATGCTTTTGTTCTTCCTCTTCGTAGCAGACTGAACCGGAGGCACATCTGAAGAAGGGGTTGCAGTGCCAGTAGAATGTAGAAGTGCAGGGGGAACTGTGGCACTAGATGAAGTCGTATTAGCAGCAATAGTTCCAATACTTCTCCTAATGACTTCAGTCCTGACAAGTGGTGGTTGACCTTGAATGGATTCATCCAACATCGACAATTCTGCAAGTAAATCAGTAGATTAGTTCCAAATCAAACAAATGAAGACCACTCAATATCTCTTATTCGATGTTATGCTAAATTATATCCCGAAGTGCACAACATATAAACTAAACAAATGAAGAAAAGGTCCAGATAAACAACCGGACCAGATAAGTGAACAAAGTGGTAAAGCTGCAAAACTTGAGCTGTATTTGATATTTTTTTCCAGACTAACATGTAGCAGCAGCAAACTATCAATGCATTTTAAAATCCCCAGACTAACATAAACACTCAAACAGTTTACCCAAAATCCCCATATTACAGTGATTACTGATTACTCCTCATAGCCTAATCCCAAAAGCCCTAATCTGAAAATCAAAGCAACATATGCAAACGTGATAGAAATCCTTAACAACAGAGCTCGAAATACATAAATAGAACTATAAATCCCTAAAATCAAAACCCAACAAACAGAAAATTGAAAGAAACATAAAAAAATATATCTTTTCTTACTGTGAGTGAAATCTTCGATTCACTGAGAGGCTGAGAGAGTGAGAGAGAAGAGAGGCTGCGAGTGGAGAGACTAGAGAGTGACGCAGATCGGAGACTTTAGGGTTTGAGGGTGAGTTTGAGAGTGAGAGGATGAGAGCAGCAGATCAGCTATGCTTAGAGAAGAATAGATCGGCTATGCTTAGAGAGGCTGCGAGTGGAGAGACTAGAGAGTGGCGGAAGAGAGTGTGGTAGATCGGAGACTTTAGGGTTTGACTGTTTGAGGGTGAGTTTGAGAGTGAGAGGATGAGAGCGGCAGATCGGCTATGCTGAGAAAGTGAGAGGGTTAGAGACTTAGAGTGGCTGATTGGGGAAGTGGGGATCGATCCCTTTAGGGTCTTTAATTATGGATGATCAGGTGCGAAAGGGTGTAGGGAAATATCAGTGTTCCAGTCCTACAAACCAATGAATTGAAGACAGATATAAAATATATTCCTTCGGTTCGGTCCGGTTTTAAGCGGTCGGTCCACCATATAAAACCGAGATCGACCGGTTCTTATCCGGTTCGGTCTGGTTATGTAAATTTTTGGTCATAATACCTTCGGTTCGGTCGATTTTCAGCCTTAGTTCAGATTTTTGCCCACCCCTAGGCCCAGCCATCGTAGTCACAAAAGTCATATGCTCAGAATCAAAATGGAGTCATAATGAAAAGAACTCGAAATTTTATTCATAAGCCAACGGAGTTACATCATTGTCTCTTTGACCAAAGAAAATCTAATCCAAAATGCTAACTAATGCAAAACAATGGTAATCATCTAACTTCTTTCGGTAATTCCAAAATAAATGTGACCAGGTGAGTAGAGAGATGTCGGTGGAGCAAGACTCGCTTAAGTACCACTAATCTCAGAACCTTCCTAGACATCACACTTACTTTGGGTGAGCCTACTTTGAAGAAAGACTAAACCATTGGCATCTACTACAAAATATATGGCAATTGCTTATTAAATCTCTTGGAAAAATAAAGACTTAAACAGAATTGGCGATCTATTGATCCCAGCCAGATTTGTAGTCTTCAACCCTTCACTCTAGATCATCTTGTTCCACATCGTGAGCTTCTCTTGCTTCACAATATGCTTTGTAGGGGGTGACAATTTCTTCACAAGCTCTGCAAATATGTGCCCAATGACCGGATACTCCACATCGAGAACATACATATCTTTGCTCAGACGCCATTGATTGAAGTGCTTTGAAAGCGTCATTTAGATGGCTCTTAGTGTTGGTGACGACACCAACATGGCCAGAGGTGTTGCCTCCCTCTTTCTTTCGACGTTTATCTCTTCGGTTCCGTGTTCGCCTATTTTGGCGGGTACCTTCCCAAGTAGAGCGATTATGCGGACCAGAACGTCCAGAAGTATCCCTAAAATTAGAGTTTCGCTCTTGGCGCCATCTCTAAGAGACACGACTATAATTGGATTCCAGAATATGCTATGTTTCCATGGATCTCAAATTATAGTTCTTCATAAGGATGTTGTCATGCTTTTCAGCAACATTCATAGCTCCAATAAGCTCATGAAACCTTGTGATCCGTCCTGCAGTAACATCGATTCGATAGTTCTTAGCAACCATCAATGCAGAGACTGGGAAGATAGAGAGAGTCTTCTCAATCAACATCGCATTTGTGATCTTTTTACCACAGAATTCCAAAAAGGATTTAATGCGAAGTGATTCTGAGTTGTAGTCAATAACTGACTTGAAATCACATAAACGAAGGCTATGCCATCTCACTTCTAGGTCAAGAAGCAGGGAGTCATGAACGTGGCCAAATCTTTCTTCGAGTGAGACCCACAGCCTTCTGGGGTCTTCTTCATTCATACACTCGTACTAAAGCGAATCATTCATATGACAAGTCATTAGGATGATGGCTTTCGCCTTATTTGCCTCTAAGACTGCTCTATTTGCTTCCAAACCTTGAGCTTACTCAACAGTTAGCACGTCCTAGTTAGGCTCGAGAATTGTATCCATGATTCCACCGGCCTTGAGATGTTGGCGGACATCACGAACCCACCTGTGATATTCAGAGACAGTGGTTCCCAATGGAGTAAAATCCAATTTGTTTAGGTTACTCATCCAGAAAGAGAACAAGAAATTAGGGTTAGTTTCGGAGCTTAAAAGGCTACCACGAAAACATATAAAATTTATGAGCATAGTTGCCCCCAATAAATTATGAAGAGCTAAATACAAATTACTACCCTGTGGTTTAGGTCCAAAATCAATGCAGTCCCTGAATTTCTAATTTCATCAAAAATACCCCTGTACTTTCAATTTTGATCTAATAGGTCCAATTTGTTAGTTTTTCGACAATTGAGTTATTTAACTTGTTAATGTGGCTCATATATGACCTATATTTTATGATGTGGTGTCGAGGTGGTCTGTATAGTCAATTTAGGAATGAGTCCTACTATTAAAAATAAATAGTTTTTCAACAAATAATCCAACTATAACTTGAACCCATAACAGAATATTAACGAATTGGACCTATTAGATCATAATTGAAAGTGCAGGGGTGTTTTTGATGAAATTAGAAGTGCATGGACTAAATTGATTTTGGACCTAAACCATAGGGTACTAACTAGTTTTAGTGCAATATTATGAATTTATGAGTGTAATCGCTTCCAAGAAATTCAATTCCAAGAGGTATTGGATTAGATCGAAACAATGACGTAAGTGGTCAATCATAAATTCTCTACAAACTCTAAGTTTAGAGATCTCAACAAGCTCTAAGCTCGGAGTGAGCACGAACCCCCACAGTTCGGCTTAATTTGGTCTCCCCTATAATGAAGAAAGGGGGGGGGGGTAGAAGAAGGGAGGTTGCAAGTCCCCAAAAAAGAAGAGAAATTGCATTAAAAAAATGGGAATGTTTAGTCAAAAATACCTCTAAATAGGTCGGCGGAAATTTGGCAGGAAAACGTCATCCGAAAAGTGGCCTGAAAGTCGCCCGAAAAGTGGCAGGAAAGTTGACCAGAAACGGTCAACCGACGTTGATTGTTGACCAGGGCTGACCGAGCTGACGTGGCAGTGGGGTCCAGTGCTGAAGTGGCAGTGGGTCCCCCCGGATGTTGAAGTGGCGGCTGACTGTTCTGCTGATGTGTCTGTGGGTCTACATAAGTGGGCTTGGGCTTGGGCTTCTAGGCTTCTTGGGCTTCTGGGCTTCTTTTCCCTTTTTTTCTTTCTTCTGTCAGCTTTTCTGTTGGCCTATTCTGCCACTTTTATACCTGTTTTTGGTATTTTTCTTCCTGTTCCAAGATCTTGGTATCGAAGAGCTATTGCTGGAAAAATTTGGTAACAATCGGAGGTCCGAAATGTGGTGAACCGGTGCAAGGATCCTTTTTTTTTTTTTTTCTTGGAGGGCAGGACGTGGCGGAGGGTCCCCAGATGCTGATGTAGCTGACGCTAACGTGGAAGTGGGACTTCCAGGTTGTTGAAGTGGCGGCTGACTGTTCTGCTGACGTGGCTGTGGGGTCTGTGGGTCTGCGTCAGTGGGCTTGGGCTTGGTCTAGGGCTTCTAGGCTTCTTTTCCTTTTTTTTTTTCTTTTTTTCTTTCTTCTGCCAGCTTTTCTGTTGGCCGGTTCTGCTACTTTTATACCTGTTTTTTGTATTTTTCTTCTTGTTCCAAGATCCTTGTATCGAAGAGCTGCTGCTGGAAAAATTTAATAGCAATCGGAGGTCCGGAATGTGGTAAACCAGTGCAGGGATTCCCTTTTTTTTTTTTTTTTTTTTTCTTGGAGGGCTGGTTCAATACTTCCGGTGGCCGATTCGGTGGTTTTCCGGCCGATTCTGGTGGTAACGCCGCCGGTTCTGAAATCCTGGGATTGAGGGCTTCAATATATGCTGCAGTGGTGGCTAGGGTTTGAAGGCTACGAATTTAGGGTTTCAGGGTTAGGACTTCGTGTTGATAACGTGTCAAGGAAAACTGAATTGGGAGAGAATTGAGTTGTACTTTCATTGATAATAGAGACCTCTTTATATAGAGAATTACAAACATGCATTGAGATAGAGTTGTACATGAAAACATAATTGTATATTGATTGGATATCTCCTAAGATTCTCTGAGAATATCTCTAATATAAACTCTATTTCAACTAGAGCAAGTAACCTCTAGTTTGGGTCAGACACATATTCTGGATTTACTTGATCAGGGATAAGATTTTTGAGCTCTGTTAGTTTACAAAATGTTTAAAAATTTACTTTTACAAATAGTAAATTTTTGGTAAAAAAAATAAAAAATTTACGATTTTGACAAAATTCCTATGTTACAACCCACATTTTTTAGTGAAAATGACCATTTGGAAAAAAATTTAGAAAAAATAATTTTCAGTGGGAAGAAAGTTCCAACCTCATTTTCACGGGATTAGGACATCTTTTTCGAAGCTCACGCCAAAATTCACCCCAAAACAGTCTGCTGCGTATTAGCTAATTTTGGCTAGTTGCAACCGACAACCCTTGGCTTTATATTCCTCCCCAGATAAATTAACAGTCATGAATTCATGCAGCAAATAGTATTTGACAATCACTTGACTTTGTTCATGCCATGAACTTTGTTGTACTTACAAATCACTTCTTCAGGAGATGAGAGAAAAAGGCTAGGATGATTTGGTAAGAGATGTGAAATCTTTTTGTGAAAAACATGATATTGATATGCCTGATATGAATACTCGTTATAAGGATGGTACAGGTCGTCGTTGCCAACAAAGAGATTTTATTACAGTTGAGCATCATTACCATATGGATGTATTCAATGCTTTAATTGATTTTCAGTTGAGTGAGTTGAGTAGAAGATTCTCAGACCAAGCATCAGAACTCCTTATACTTCAACCTTGGATCCTCGTGATAACTTCAAGAATTTTAAAAGTGAAGATGTTTGCAATCTTACAAAGAAGTTTTATCCTGAAGATTTTGATGGTGGTGAAATGTTTGCTCTAGAATTCGATTGTGCATATTTTGAAAAAGATATGCGTAGTGATCCAAAATTCCACAAGTTGGAATCCATTTCTGATCTGTGCTGGACCTTGGTTCAAACAAGGAAGTCAAATTTTTCCCTATGCTTCATAGATTGATTTGTTTGATTTTGACTATTTCTGTTTCTACGGCAACCATTGAAAGAGCATTTTCAGCTGTGAACATTATCAAGAATAAACTCAGAAACAAGATGGAAGATGATTTTGTTGGTGATTGTATGGTCATTCACATTGAGAAAGAGTATGCTGAATCTATTGACAATGAGTCGGTGATTAAGGAGTTTGAAGATTCATGTACTCGTAGAGTTAGATTTAGTTAGTTTATGCTCTTATATTATATTGCATTGCACGTTTATTTTATTGTTGAGTTTGTTCTTTAATTTTGTATATGCATTTGAGGGGTAAGGCTCATTATGTCCCCTCCTGAGTCCTGACTAGGTGCATATTTTTTTTTTTCAATTAATAAAATTTGCTTGCACCGTCTAGATTCTTTACCATTTAAAAATTTCTTTTATTAAGAAGTTCAAGCCCCACCGAGCTTGTAATCCTGAATCCGCCCCGGGTATTTGTTTGCATGTATGGAAGGTTGACATGAAGAACTTTGAGAGTTGAGTTGAGAGAGGAGTAGCAGTCACGGGTCGTCAAGAAACAGGTGAGAACCCGTGAAGATGGTGCTGAATCTGATTCAAGTGGAATCTGCAACAAAACAAACTCTTGCTGTTTCCTGCATTTTAACTTGTTCTAACTTCAATCACCACCCGACAAGCCTTTAAAACTGTA
Source organism: Rosa multiflora (assembly GCA_002564525.1). Classification (NCBI taxonomy): domain Eukaryota; kingdom Viridiplantae; phylum Streptophyta; class Magnoliopsida; order Rosales; family Rosaceae; genus Rosa; species Rosa multiflora. Next base: position 30,195 of record BDJD01006891.1, read on the forward strand.
CGTGAATAATAACAATAGTATAGTATAAAGGCTCCATCATCATCACCACGAACCTTGGATTTTTCTTTCTCTCTCTATCTCTCTCTCGCATCATTTTGCTAAAGCGGCCCGTGACAGAAACAAAGAAGTTGGGGCCATTTAGCTCTCTGGAATAGTTCTATCCACACCTCGATGGTTCTGTATAATCGCACTCAATGAGTACGGCATGCACCCTCGATCGATCAGATGAACTTTTTGCATGTGATGTGAAATTTAGGGCCCAAGTATTTCGCATTGTGCTGACATTGATAGGTTTAATTATATATTTGCCAACATTATCTAAGTTTAGGTTGAAGATTGGTGAATTAGAAGATCAAATTCTGGCTTTAAAGGAAGATTTGGACATGCAAAAACAAGTAAATGAATCAATAGTGACGTATTTGATATACAATGGCTATACATATATGTATGTTCTTGATCAAACTTTTCGGATTGAACATCTGTATTTCATTAATTTGGTATTTATTAACATTAAAGAAACATAAGTAAGGACTGAAACATCAGCCAAGGAGAGCTCGATGTGATACTCTTTTGGCCATTTACGTACAGATCCATAAGTAAGGACTGAAATATAATCAAGATTATAAAAATATTGAACATCCATGCAACTTACAAGATATGTATTATTACAATTCAGTACTATTTCTTTGATCTTGAAACCCTTCTGACCAAAACCATCAAACATAGCACACGGTAAGCAACGAAGAATCCAATCAAGATGTAAATGTTGGTCCACCTCTGCCCTTCATGGAGCCCTCTCTTCTGCAGCACATCACCTCCGGTCACCATGCATGTACTACTCTCTGTACTATTCTTACTCCGATCATTGGAGTACCATATCATACACCTCGACACAAGGCAGCCATACTCATTGATCAAAAGCGCATCAAGAGCATACTTGTACATACTAAAGAAATGCATAAACAACCAATACTTGGGCATGTTATCCTTAGAAATAAAGTAGCCGGAAAACAGAAAGAAACCGCCGAGACTAATCGTCACCAGCGAAGTCCCGGCAATGTAGTTCGGAGCAAGGGAACTTAAGAACAAAACAAACGAGTTGGCCATCAACACAATGATCCATATCACCAGCACAAAGTAAGCGAAAGCTTGCCAACTAGCGCAAAGACCCACCAAGAAGTACACAGAAACCGAGTATATGATCGCAATAGCAAGCAAGTAGGGCAAGAAAACTAGGGTATTGGCGATCAGATACGACGAGAGCCTGTAAATCCCACCGGAAGTTTCTCTAAGAACAATAGGTCTTTCGTTGATGAAGATTGGAAGTGTTTCGGTTGTGGAGGAAAGAAGGAAAGTGAGAGTGAAAGCGAAAAGACCGAACCTCTTCTCGATTCCTTGCTTGTCAAACCCGATGTTTATGTAAATGGTGCCCAAAACCAAACCCACAAGTAAGGCCTCCAAGGTGTTTGTTAAGAGTAGCTGCCTAGTTCTGTATATGATTTTCCAAAAGCGATTGTAAAGAGTCAAAATCTCGTGGATTCTAGAGCTTTTGTAACGGACCACTTGTCGAGCTCCATCACCATCATCAAAATTTGGAGAAGAAATTAATGGAGGTGTAGTGGTGGATGGGATAGGTTTAGGGACTGTGAGGCGGTTTAGAATTTCCATGGTGTATTCCAAGGCGTTGAGCTGTGGAGGGACAGTGAAGCCATTTGAGAGGAGAAACTCTTCCAGAGAAGAAAGCGTTCCGTGATGGACGACTTCACCTTTCGACAGCAACAGGATCCTATCAATGGTGGAGAGGATCTTGAAGCTAGGTTGGTGGATTGATAGAACCACCGTGCGGTGACGGGAGGTGCAGATGGACTTGAGGGTCTGCATGACGTTGAAAGCGGAGGTGCTGTCGAGGCCGGAGGTGGGCTCGTCAAGAAGTAGGACCGCTGGGTCATGGAGAAGGCTGAGGCCGATGGAAACGCGGCGACGTTCACCGCCGGATAGGCCGTGGCCGAGCCTCGTGTTGGTCAAGTGCGTAAGCCGGAGCTCGGAGAGAAGAGAGGAGACGATGGTGGCAATGTTGGACTTGACTGGGCTGGGGATGAGAAGGCACGCGGCGAAGGCGAAGGTCTCGAAAACTGTGAGGAGGGGGAGGCAAGCATCATGTTGAGGGACGTAGGCAGAGAGTTTTCGGAAGGATGAAGGGTTGAGGGGGGAGGAGTTCAGGAGGAGGGCGCCGCTAGTGGGGGAGGTTCGGGCGGCTAGGATGTCGAGGAGGGTGGACTTTCCGGCCCCGCTAGGGCCAACAACGGCAAGGATTTGGGAGGGGTAGGCGGTAAGGGTGACATCGCGGAGGATGTAGGTGGGGGAAGAAAGGGAGGTGCATGGCTTGAAGAGGAAGTTAAGTGGAGCAAAGGTGGTGGTTGCGGTGGTGGATTTGGTGTATGAGATTGAGGAGGCTGTTAGTTCATAGGTTTTGGATGTAGGTAGGGTTGGTGTGTCTTCCATGGAGTTGAGGCTGTTTAGGAGGTGTGGTTGGATGATGGGTGGAGCTTTGGACTTGAAGGAGTGAAAGAAGCTGAGAGATATGCATGAAGTAGCAGCGGCAGTACTGGGATGGATATGTGGTGATGATTGTGATTTCTCCATTAGTAGTACACTAGTACTTGGAATTTGAAAAATGTGAGAATTAAACTTTTGGGGAATATTGATGCATGTAATCAGTGCTAATGATCAATGCAAACAGGGAATTAGCTTTATGCAACAAGAATTAGCTGATATTTAAAGGAATGTGACCAAAAATTAAAAAGGCCTAGCTATTTGACTTTGCTCTAATTAAGCAATATTCTTCTTAATATGCTCCTTAACATGTAAATTTCTTAATTGTTTGTTTGCCTCTGATTTTGGTCTCTTATTTAACAATATTTGCATAGTGCGTCTCTTCTTAATAAATCACAAGTGTTAATTAAAACACAAATAAAAAATGAAATTTGAAATTGGATCAAAACACATAACCAACCTAGTAATATTATTATTATTATTATTTTCTGAAATGTGGTATAAATGGAACTTTATTTCTATCAAAGTATCAAGTAGTGCTATATATTGATCTCCAACTCCAAAAATCATCGGAATATCTTGTACTTATCAACGATTCATGATCTGTTTTAAGATCTCGTACCCACTTGGCCAATGGAGATCAAACGCTAATGTACTTGAACTCTTCAAACGGTATTTTGCAGATAGATGGAGTTGGCAAGTTTGCAAATAGCTAGGCCAATCTGTTGAGTGTGTGAAGAAGCATGTGAACTAAAATCCATATATCTCGGTACATCATATATATTTTATGCTGCATAAGATGAGCAAGAACAAAAATGCGATTGAAAATAGAGGGAATGTGATGCTTAAGATATTAGAAGAGGGTCAGTAATATATCATCGATCATCTGCTTTCTATCTATATTGTCACGAGCTTGCTACTGTTGCCTGTCTATCATATGCTTTTGTCTTAGAGTTCGTTTTAGCCTTTGACAAAAGCATATATCAGAGACTACTGCCTTCACTTGACGACATGCATTGCTTTAAGTATAGCTGCACATCCGTGATTCCTAGCTTAGCTAGTCCTACTGTGTCCTAGCTACACGCATTTTGCATAGTTATAATGTGTGTGTGTACACGTACATGAATCATGAGGCGACTTCAAATACTATGAGAGCCTATATCCCATAGATGACGATATATAACCTGGACAATCTGGTTTACAGAACTGAGAATATGCCATGTGAATAAACGAAGTTATATGGTGGAGGAAACCGGAGTTTGTTCCTATAACAATGTGATGAGGAAGAAAACTGTACAATTGAATATGATCATACATGTCGTATGTCATCTCTAGCTTATGAGATATCTCTTACATATTGAGGTACGTACTTTATCAAACAAATTGTCTTTTAAAAAAAAAATCGCACCAGCATCACCAAGCTCTTGAACTGAAGGAAAATTCTACAATGTGTTAACGTATGACATGCATACAATTGCCTTAAAAGTGGTAAAATGAGCCATCAAAATAGTAATATTAGGGGATGTTTGTTTTTTGGGATTGGATAGGATTGGATTGTCTTATATAATAAAACAAGACTTGACCCATGTTTGGCAACAACATGGACTCTTTTAAATGAGACTATGGAGTCCCAAAATCTCCAAAACACCTTCTACCACAATCCCACCAAAAACCATGGGATTGTGGAAGCCTCTCTCACTTGTTCAACTCTTCCCTTCAGTTTGTCATTCTCTCAACATTCTCACCAAAACTTGCAATTCAACCCCACCCCCTGGGTGTGTCTGATAAGTTGAAGTCGGAAGTGCTGGAGCAGATGAAACAGCAGCTCGCCACCGAAGCCGGTAAAGTCAGAAGGCGGTCCGTCTCTAGCAGTCGAAGGTCAGAAGCTGGGTTTCAATTTTCTCGTGGAGAAGCTGGGTTTTACTTTGCTACAGCTGGGTTTCAATTTTATCGTGGAGAAGGCAGTCCGTCTCTAGCAGTCGAAGGTCAGAAGCTGGGTTTCAATTTTCTACAGCTGGGTTTCAATTTTCGCATGGAGAAGCTGGGTTTCACTTTGCTACAGCTGGGTTTCTATTTTCGAGTGGAGAAGGCGGTCCGTCTCTAGCAGTCGAAGATCAGAAGCAATGCGGCTGTGCTTTGCACAGAAGGTCGGAGAAGAAAGACCGGCAGGTCTGGGAACCGGTGGGAAGTCTGACAGCGTCTAGCAAAGGCACCACAAGAAGGAGGTGCAAGGATGATGGATTTCGATTGCAAGCTTTAGTCCAGGCAACACCAAACATGGGTCAGATTTTAGAGTAACATATCCCAGGTTATAAGAGTACGGGACAGTTATAGAAATTAAGGAGGAGCATCACAGTCCTAGGAAACAAACATCACTTTAGTCCTTAAAGTAGTAACATGAGTCCTTAAAGTAGTAAATTTTCTTAGTTACCACATGAGTCCTCAAAATAGTAATATTAGTCTTCAAAGTGATAACATAAGTCCTTAAAGTGGCAAATTTTCTTAGTTTACCATATGAGTCCTCAAAATAGTAATATTAGTCCTCAAAGTGGTAACATGATTCCTTAAAGGGATAAAAATAGTTGATATATGAGAAATGTTAACATACCATAGCTTTACCTTGAAATTAAATCACAAATACTTTGAACTAATTTAGGAATCAGCAATGTCTTCATTTTCAGTCTGATATATGTCGAAAAGTCATTACAAAGGGAAATAATAGGTATAAATGTACATATATACTCTTAGCCTTTGACTTTATTAAATACAAATACATTATTTATAAGCTAACTATGCAACGTACAACTCTATAGAGACCATTAGCTAAATACATGGACGCTACCTTTTCCATGGGGCTTAAAAACAAAAAGAAAAAAAAAGGTAGCTACACCGTTATTAAAGACAAGAAGAAAAGTTTCAAAATCAAAATCTTTTTTATCGTTGTTTACTTAGTCAGAAATCAGTGCGCAATTTCGATTTAAAAATAAAATTGTTGAATGATTTGACTTCTTGTATGGACATGCTAAAATTTGGAGTGTTGATGAATGAATGAAGTTCATTACGTACCTACAACACGCCATTATTATAAACATCTGTTTCTTTTGAGTGCGGATGAACGGATGACTGTCCAAATGACTTTAACAGAAACTTTAACATGTCGCTACAAGCAGAGAAAGTTTATGTCACAAACATAAGTTTATGTTTAGTGCTGATCAACTCATCAAACATCCGTTTCTTTTGAGTGTTGATGAACAGATGAAGTTCATCACAAACCTACCCTAAACTGTTGTTACAAATAGTATCCGTCTAGGATTTATGAATGATATATATGGTGAAAACTTCTCCGCATATATGCATCAGGATGAAAAACTTAGTAATTGGTTGATAGGTATATATAAGATATATCAAATAAAATCACTTACAACAGTTGCGGAGTAAAAGTCTCAACAAGTTTCTTAGGAATGTCTATGTTCACAATCATTCCACAAAACTATGAACTGACTAATTCTCACATGACGAAATAGTTTCTCAGTTTATAAAATTGACTTTACAAGTACTTATAAAGGTATTACAAGTACCGTGGAAAACAAAACAACTCAACTTAAAAATTATTTTTTCCACTGTTGAATTTACAACAAAAATAATTGATTGATCATAATACTTTGTTGTTTTGGGTGGAGAAAACCGCTGAATAGCTTACCGAAGAAAGTGTAACTACCCTGATTTATATCTTTTGAATAGTAGGCACTCAAACATGAAGTTTAATCAAGTCCAAATACATTTTGAATTCATCTCCTTTTGTTGCATTTTTAAACTCTTCGTTTCTGCGTAGCGTTTTTGTTACTATCAACACATGATCAAACATCATAAGATACTTCATTCGTTTAGCCGATTTCATCAAATACAGATGAATTAAGAGTTGTCTAACAAAGATATCATACGTCCTAAAAACACAAAGAAATCAAAATAAGCAAATAAAAAAACAAACATGTCATTGACTCACAAAGCAAACGCACATCACATACTAAACATTCTACAATATATCATACCTAAAATCACCTTTATCTACATCAAAAAACTCCAAGAATGATTTTATCTCATCTGATTCACCCAAATAATTCAAAACAAAATTCTTTAGAACGTCTTTATAGCCGGTCCAATCTTTCAATATGTTTTTGTCAAATATCATGGCCTTATCTCAAGCATGTCACTCCCAAGCATGCATTTTTCTTCGACACATCAAGCTTAAACTCAGAACTGCAGCAGGTTTCTCCACCCAAAATAACTAAGCAGTAATGTCTTGTCATATCAGCATATGGAATGCTGTACTATCTTGCAGAACCAATGTGCTTTCCTAAGATTCAAGAACCATCGTTCGAGTGATATGATCACACTATTTATTCATATGAGTCCTTGCCTCCTTTTCTAGATTATTCTCTTAAGCAAGCATAGACCGAGATGACCGGTTATGCCATATGTTATGGGTATATACTGTTGTTCATGCAAACTGAGAAGAAATATGAAGTGGCAGCTTTTCATATTCGTAGTAGAACATGGCACAATGTCAAAATTAGTCCAGAGAATCCTTATTATTATCCTTTCTACGGTAGGGTTGTGGTTGTAGGTGACACTATCTATGCCTTGGCACATAGTCTGAATTTGGTTCTAGTATTCTCTTTCTGGTGGGATTCAGATGAGGATGGCGATATTGCCAAGCATTGACATTTTTTGGGCACTCCATTGTCTTTGGTATTAAAGGACAAGTATCATCCTCCATGCCTGTTAATAGGGTGTAGGACTCAGAGGTTGGTTCATTTAGGGAGACGGTACTTCTGTGTTGTACAGACCGGTCTAAACAATGATTCTCTTGAGTATCAGTACCTTTGTGCGACGACTTTTAGAATTGTCGGTCAAGGGCAAGAAATGAACATCGAGACTGTTCGTTCATCCATTTTCCGCATAACGATTGAAGGGAATCACGAATTTGAAATCAAGTTAAGCTTCACACCTTATTATAAAGACATTGAACCGGAAGAAGAAGAGTATAGCGCAACTAATGCACTGCCTGAAAGTAAAAGTGCAGCATGGACTTCGAAGGTGGAAGAAGACTTCTTTTTCTTTCCAACTGGTCCTAAATTAGAATTGGAGGCATTCAGAACCAAAAAATAAGATGAAAAATAATTACCTATCTCCACTACTTCACCTGAGACTCCTCTCTCCAAACGTTCAAAAAAGAAGACAATCACTATAGCCATCTTGAATATTGTAAAATTTATAATATTGTTATTCGAGATATTGTAACAGCCCAACAGTAGATGCTTTGCCCTCTCCATTATTGTTCCTATAAACATTCTCGTTCTAAACGAATCTAAAATATAGAGCCCATCAAAGTTGTGATCTCTAGGTTCAGTATATTCTACATCTCTTGAATTTGGGAATATCTGTTATTCAATTCACATTTCGGAGAAAGGGAAGTGACATTTTTTAAATTTACACACAATGAATAAGATGTAGCTAAAAAATATCTATGGATATAACAATGAATAAGTTCTCATGATCATCCGCAACTTTAGGTATATATATAAGATATATCAAATAAAATCACTTACAACATCTACGGAGTAAAAGTCTCAACAATTCCTTAGGAATGTTTATGTTCACGATCATTCCACAAAACTATGAGCTGGCTAATTTTCACATGATGAAATAGTTTTCCAGTTTATAAAATCGACTTTAGAAGTACTTATAAAAGTATTACAAGTACTGTGGAAAACAAAACGCCTCAACTTAAAAATTATTTTTTCCACCGTTGAATTTACAACAAAGATGATCGATTGACCATAATACTTTATTGTTTTGGGTGAAGAAAACCACTGAAGTGCTGATCTGAGAAAGAGAAGTGCATAACTATCCTTATTTATATCTTTCAAATAGCAGGCACTCAACCATGAGGTTTAATCAAGTCCAAATACATTTTGTATTCATCTCCTTTTGTTGCATTTTCAAATTCTTCGTTTCTGCATAGCGTTTTTGTTACTATCAAAACATGATCAAACATCATAAGATACTTCATTCGTTTGGCCGATTTCATCAAATACGGATGGATTAAGAGTTGTCTAACAAAGATATCATACGTCCTAAAAATACAAAGAAATCAAAATAAGCAAATAAAAAAACAAACATGTCATTGACTCACAAAGCAAACACACATCACATACTAAACATTCTACAATATATCATACCTAAAATCGCCTTTATCTACATAAAAAAGCCAAGAATGATTTTATCTCATCTGATTCACCCAAATAATTCAAAACAAAATTCTTTAGAACATCTCTATAGCCGGTCCAATCTTTCAATATTTTTATGTCAAATCCCATGACATTATCTCAAGCATGTCACTCTCAAGCATGCATTTTTCTTTGACAAAACAAGCTTAGACTCAGAACTGCAGCAGGTTTCTCCACCAAAAACAACTAAGCAGTATTGTCTTGTCATATCGACATATGGAATGTTGTACTATCTTGCATAACCAATATGTTATCTTGAGATTCAAGAACCATAATTAGAATGATATGATCCCACCATTTATTCGGAGGAGTCCTTGCCTCCTTTTCCAGATTATTTTCTTAAGCAAGCACAAACTGAGATGACCAGTTATGCCATTTATTATGGTTATATAGAGTTGTTCATGCAAATTGAGAGGAAATATGAAGTGGCGGCTTTTCATATTCATATAGAACATGGCACAAGATAAAAATTAGTCCAGAGAATCCTTACTATTATCCTTTCTAAGGAATGAATGTGGTTGTAGATAATACTATCTATGCCTTTGCATGTAATCTCAATTTGCTTCTAGTATTATTTTTTTGGTGGGATTCAGATGGGGATGGTGATATTGCCAAGCGTCGACATTTTCTGGGCACCTATTGTCTTTGATATTAATGGCAAGTGTCATCCGCTGTGCCGATTAATAGGGAACTCAGAATTTGGTGCATTTAGGGAGGCGATACTTTTGTGTTGTCCAGACTGGTCAGAATAATAATTCTCTTGAGTATCAGTATCTGTGTGTGACGACCTTTAGAATTACCCGTGAAGGGCAAGAAACGAAAATTGAGATTGTCCGGCCATCTGTCTTTCGCATCACGATCGAAGAGAATGATGAATTTAATGTTATGTTTAGCTTCACGCCAGCTTGTAGGGACATTGAATAGGAAGAAGAAGAGTATAGTGCAACTAATGCACTAATTGAAAATGAAATTGCTGCATGGACTAAGGAGGTGAAAGAGGTATCCATCATTCCCTTTCACCGAGTTATCATTACTCTATCAAAAAGAATTTTGATCACTATATTTCACATTGTGAAAACAATCACTATAGCCATCTTGAATATTGTAAAATTTATAATGTTGTTGTTCGAGATATTGTAACCACCCAACAATAGATGCTTTGTCCTCTCCATTCTTGTTCCTACAAACATTCTCATTCTAAACAAATCTAAAAGATAGAGTCCAGCAAAGTTGTGATAGCTAGGTTCAGTATATTCTAATCTCTTGAATTTGGGAATATCCGTTATTCAATTCACACTTCGGAGAAAGGGAAGTGACATTTTTTAAATTTACACCCAATGAATAGAACATAGCTAAAAAATATCTAATAGAGCTTATATCTAATGGAGGTCATTAACCATGGAATATAGGAAGCAAGCAAAGATTTAGGTAACTCCAAATTCGTTTTCTATTTTGTACAAGAAACTACTATTTTCATTATCTTGTGTAGATGTTTACATACATAATGAGGTAATGCAGTTTGCTACAAGTTTTGCTACATAGGGATCAATAATGAGTGAGCTGAAGCAGTGGAATGATTTGTATGGAGACGGCGGTCAAGCTAGAAGGAACAACTAACTTATTTCCAATAAATTGAACAACTAACTTATTTCCTATAAATTGAACAACTAACTTATTTCCTATAAATTGTGTTCAACGGAAGAATTAAGACACTCATCACCCTCGTTTTTTTAGGATCAGACAATGTGAATGATTTGAGAAAACTCTAAAGTCCACTTCAAGTTATAGGTTCATTTGATGGCACCCACAAATGATTGGAAAGTAGAAGCTCTAGCTCATAACCTCAAATGAAGAAAACCTTACAACCCAATGAAAGTATACAATGGGTGTAGAATGTAGCTTATAACTGTATTAGTTTGGCATCTGTACACCAAGTGTAAGCGAGGATGAATTAGAAATCATCATTCATTGCAAGCATATAATATGTCTTGATTTTAGTCGAAGTTCAAAGTGGAAACTTTGGAAGATTAACATGTCTGGTCCTAATGAGCTTTTGATAAGTTAATGTGATTTCATCCACCATTAGATAATAGCTTGAAAAGCTAGCGAACCTCGCATCAACAAATAAACGATTACCCTCAATCAATCATTCGGAAATAATTCCGAGATAATGGCGGCATGAGGGTAGTCATTCCTGAAGCGGGACAACGGCACATGGATCAATGTGGCAAGGGTCTTGCAGGGAATCGTGGTGCTGTTTCATGGGTGTGCATTGCAGGCTGTGGGGATTGGGTGAAGTTTGGGCCTTGCTTGTTGGGCTTAGCTGTCTTTAGGCTTGATAATGTACGGCTAAGGTCCTTGCCTAAGCCTATAGTGTTAGTTAGTTTCTTTTATTTTCCTTTGTTTAGAGATCTTTAGATGAATAATTTCCTAAGAATATTATTCCATGAACCAAACAAGATCTTATAGTAATCATTGACTCATCAATCATCAGCAAGTGTTTTGCAATAGATATATTTGCTAAGACCATTTATAGGGATCATTGACTCATCAGCAAAGTTGTTCCTATGGAAAATAGGACCAAGGAAGAGAAACATAGCACATCCCAAAATTCTCCATTCTCATGCCCATCTCTGAATTACTTTCTTCAAATGTGTCCCATTTCAACCGGTTCCCTCCGAGAGGCCAAATAAAATCATTTGATGACTAATTCACCTATAAGAAGTACATGACAGTTGAAGTCATTGTCAATTTTGTCACAAATCTATTAAAGAATCAATTTTGGACTTCATTGATACATAGTGTGATGATAACATAAATTAGGTTACGTCGGTGTAGAGTAGTCATAGAGACGTATGACCTGTCAAAACTACTTTTAAGTACTTCTATAACAAACGCAAAACACATTTTGTGTTGTTTTGCATGGTTTTATTAATAATTATATTTTTATTATTTCAAAAGTGTTTTTCAGTTTCTAAAAATCATTTCCAAATAGGCCCAATTTCAAATGATCAAAGTCTGCATGATAGAAATTCGTTGCTGATTGTCGTCACATGCTAGGTAAATGACATGATGCTAATCATCATTAATTAGATTTTTTTTTTCAAAAATAAAATTGTGAAAACAAAATTACAAAATATTATAGTGCATTTATCATATTAAACCTCAATACAGAAATATACGTCAACTACAACAAAATAAATACACTTAAAGTAAACAATAACAATGACTAAGAAAAAAAAAGTAGCTTACAAATGAACCCACAAAACAAACACATGTCATAAATGGCTTAACTGAATCCATGTTCTTGTCCCCAAACTCATTTTGGGATGAAAATTCTCCATCATAGCTCTTTCCTTTCTCGGATTGACTCTTCTCAATGTGTCCTATTATGATATAGTCATAAATTTCACGTATATCATAGTCCGGAATAATATTTACTCGTGTAGCATATATAATATAAATCAAGTTGTGTTAAGTGTAGCCTAAAACCATGGTGCATGACAATATTCAACCTGTCGTAGTGTCATGTTTCAACTCAACCAAAAGGGTGTGCCCTAACCCTAATCTAATCTCCCCAAGATGAAGCGCCCCCACACACAGCTTCTATTTTTTTTTTTCTCTTTATCTGAGTAAAGGTACTTCGATATTTGAACCCTCCCCAGTAATACAGACACTATATGATGAAATATTTCTGGCAGACACTATATGATGAAATATTTCTGGCACGGTTTTTGTTTGCTTGATTAATTAAGCAAGACTGACAAGGTCAATCAATTAGTAGCGTAACTAGCACTAATCATATTTAGTCTAAAAGCCAAAAGCACATGGGTATGTCCAGCCAAGAAAGGCTTCAGAATATGAGGCAAAACAAACTCTTGCTTGGTCAATCGACTCGAAAATGAAAATCGAAGCAAGAGTTAGGACTCGGAAAGCTGCTGTTATCTATGAAATTAAATTCATTCATTTTTTGTTCAAAAATATGGAAGTTAAGTAATAAAAAAATCAGTAATAACCACGTTTTATCTCTCCTGTAAAAATTAATCAAACATCCATATATATACACGTCTTGGATCTCAAGAAACAAAGAGCCGATCGATGATCGTAGTTTATGTACCTAATTCAATTAAATAAGATTATAGTCCCCTTTGATACTTGATTCAAATCATGAAGTCTCGAATATTACATTCATGGTAGGGACTATTATATTAGCCGCCGTAGAAGACCAGTCACCCAAATATTATAATGAAAGAGACATAAGATATAATATTGATGAATGAAAAGAACAACTAAATTTTGCACATATGATTATGCTGATAACAGTTGTTTAACGATCTCATTAGGTAAGACGGCCAGGTATTTCTCAATACATTAGTTTTATCCATTAAGAATATTATATTGAGAAAT